>VMDR010014131.1:9830-24093 GCA_007922815.1 Macrotus californicus | reverse complement strand
AGAAAAAGTATAACTCTTGAGTTAAAAATTGAAAGCAGAAAGGGCAAATCTCTACAGGCAGAAAGTACATTAATACTTGCCTGGGGCTGTGAGGAATCTTTCCAGGGTAATGGAAATATTCTAAGTTTGGAAAATAGTCATAGTTGCACAATTGTATAAGTTACTAAAAATCATTGATTCGTACACTTAAAACAGATAAATCTTACTTATTTTGTTAAGTGTTAAATATACTTCAGTAAAGGTGTTTAAAATGGAAAAAAAATGGAAGTGACAGAAAAAATACTTTGCACATACTGGTTCGCAGTTAAACTTATCCTATGTGAAGAATTATATAGGAAAGATGAATGAATGGGAACTATTTTATATTCTGTAGTGGCATAATAGTTTGCTTGAAGAAGTAGCTTCAAATATTTTATATTTACAGTTAATTAATAATCCATGTCAAAACATGAAAGCTGTTCCTCTTCCTGATATCCATGCTAAAGAACGATACTGTGGTACTTCTGATAGAGGGAACTTCCTAGAATCCAGAGCTTATGTCTCTGGACATACTTCTCTTACATGCTAGAGTTGTTTTATTTCTTTCTTCCACAGTAGATCTGCCTCTTGGAAAAGCCATATCTGTCACTTGGGAAAACACACTGAAAAGTCCTATTTTTTTACAGGTAATGATGATATGAATGAATTGGGCTATAGTATCATCATCTAATAGGCCCTATGGAAAAAGATAAAAAATAACGAAGAATTTGTCTTTTAAGAGTATGGGGTGTGAAGATAGGTAAGGGACTAGCAGTACCAGATTTCTTAAAATGGAATTCTTAGTGATAACACAGCATGGTACTAGTGTATGGCTCAATAGACAAGGCAAGGGCATACAGGAGAGAATTCAGCAATCAATTTAAACACATAAAAGAATTTAGGCTATGAAAAGGGGAAATCTCGATCCATTTGAGAAAATGTATTATTCAATAAATGGTATTGAAACAAGTGGAGAGTCAAATGAGGAACATATGTTGAACCCACCTTAACCAAGTATAACTTTCTAATAAATTGTAGATTTAACTGTGAAAAGATAAACCATGAAAGTTAAGGGAAAAGCAGTGAAGAATTCACAAAAAAACTTGGTATAGATGTAGAGTGTAGCAGCCTCTGGAAGATCTGTGAGTAAGGAAGAGATTATTCCTCTGCTCACTGCCAGCCTCACCACCACCAGCGAGCCAGAGGTCTTCCCTGCAGACTGTAGACTCTGGAGTCTTTCACGCCATACGCAACCTTCCCAGTCTTGAGCTAACCTTAAGAACAGAAGGCATACTAAAGATGCCCATCCTTGACTCAGTCTTCTATTCTGTCTATATTTGGGGCAAATATTGATGCCCTCATGCCCCCAGAACTTAGCCATTCTTTAAGCTTTATTATGTTTGACAACCTTATATATTTCTTCTTCCACTTCACCAAGGAAGAAACTTTCCTTAGATTTTAGAAAATAAATGCAATCCAACATTCCTCATCGCTGTCCTTAGCACACATGAATAAAATGTGAATTTGAATACTGCTCTGATTCTCCAGGTCACTATCAGCCTTACTCCTCTTTGTTTCCAGAGGAGAATGGCCTTCTCACAACAACAAGAAAGTAATTGTCTATATTAATAAATTGAATCAGAAGACCACAAAGTGCATCTGGTTTTTCACTTGTTCATGCAAATATTTGTGCAACTATCTGGTTGTGACAACATAGATTACCTGGTGATAACATGTGAACAGCTGTAAGATGAAGTTGGACATAGAATTTTCCTACCTTTTTAATCTTCTAAAAAATAAAATCTCTGCCGGAATGAACCCTGGTTCTCTTAATGAGTTCACTATGAGAGTCACTCTGGTCTGCAGTCGTTTGATTAAAAGAGCATAAATTGGGATGTTTGAAGGTTCAGAAGCATTTCCTATTGTAATTTAAATGAAGCTGTCTTGGGGTCGTAGACATTACTGATGAGAGGTTACAATGGGATTAGAAAGGTTTCATGAATGAACCCAAATTCACCAAATTTCCAGTTTTTAAGTATCACTAAAACCACTGATAAAATGTACCTTTTTAAGAGAATAAACATATAGAGACCAGAGAGTGCTTGAAAATAAGAAAAGCAGATGCAAAATTAAAATTTAGAACAAGGAGCAAAAAAAGGTATTGGTTTAAAAAGAAATTACTGCACACATTAGAAAAAAAAACCTACAGTTCTGGTAAGTCTAAATTACAGTTGGAAGAGTGCCAGCTAGTTACAGAGGTGAAAATCTCCCAAACTAAAGTACAATTAAGGCTGCCTGAGCTCTCTGCAATTCCTTCCAAATGTATTTCCAAATAAAAGTATTCTGTTTCTCTATTGGATGCCAATAAATGGTAAAACTTAAACTTGAGAACTTACTACCCAGCAATAGCCAAGAGCTCATTTACAAAGTGCTGTGGAAGGTTGCTTTTCTTCGTGTGACATGAAGGAGAAAGGTTCTCTTTCTTAAAAGAGTCCTTCCACTTACTGGACATTCTACCCATTAACATCAACATTTTGTCTTCGCCCCGTCGTAAAAGGATAGTAATGACTAATTGACAAATTTGATTACAAAACTACAAATACCATATGATCTCACCTATAAGAGGAATCTAATGAACAAAATAGAGCCACAGGCATGGAAACAGGGAACAGACTGAAAGTGACCAGAGAGGGGGGGAAAAGGGATAATGGTGGAAAGAAGGGGAAGGGACTAGACAAAGAACACATATGAATGACCCACGGACATGGAAAACAGTGTGGGGCTTGACTGTGGGAGCTGGGGGTGCAATGAGTGGAGGGGGGCAAAGAGGGAAAAATTGGGACAACTGTAATAGAATAGAATGGAAAAAAAAAGATTTAAATAAATAAATAAATAAATAAATAAATAAATATTGCAATAGGATGTACAAAAAAAGAAAAAAGAAACTACATAACAAAGTTTCTACATTCTCTTACTACTGTAGGTCTCTTCTTTGGTGGGTTATGGGATTTTTGTTTACTTTCCCCAAAGCACTGCAGTGTGCCCAATGAAAGGCAAGGCCAGAAATCACTGAACTTTAAAGTTGCAAGTGATCTCACAGATTCTAGCGTACCTCCTTTCTTTAACAGATGCGGAAAAACAATTTTAGTGTCGGAGCCAAAAACACACAGCTAGCTAGTGAAAATAAAGAAGGCCTTAATTTCCAATTAAGTTCTTAATAATAGCTAACATTGTTGATTTGGTTCTTAATAATAGCTACCATTTATTGAACGCTTTTTTTTTTCATTTTTTTTAAATTACTTTATTGTTGTTCAATTACAGTTTGAATTTTCTCCCCATCACTCTCCCCCCACCCCAGCCAATCCCACCTTTTTTGAATAACACTGCACAAAATTCTTCACACAAATTTCCACATTTTATTGCGCACACACGCATACAATCCTCAAGGCAGTTATTAGCATAAGCCTTCCTAGACCAATGAGGAAATGGAGATCAAGAAACATGCCCATGGTGACCCTCGTCCTGAGTAACGCATCAAGGATTGGAATCCAGCCTCTGTGAGAGATAGAGCAATAAAACTGACAGCATCCCTGGCTTCCAGGAGCAATTTAGAAAAAAAGCTAAGATGTGCAACTAATAACTCTAGGGTGAGTAAGCAGGACTACATACGGAAGTATCCCCACTCTTTACTCCGGGACACTGGAACTGACCCATAATTGGGAATGCACCTATGACTTTGGCTTCATTAATATTGCACATACAGTAATTCCAGAATCATGCCCAGATGCTCTGTGATCAAATGTAACACCACACAGAACGCAAACTCTTTTGCTGTAGTGTCTGCCAGAGCCAGATAATTCTGCAGTTGGTATTTGAAAATTAGCTTCAGTGTCAATTATCTCAAATTGCAAATCCATTGTCTTTGATGTAAAAGAGCAATAAAAATTTCCCCAAGCATGAGTTATCTATGGGAGGTTTGGCAAATGGCAGAAAGAACTTGGAGTGCCTATCTTTTACCTGAGAAAATTAAGTAGTACATAGAATTTATACTTATAGAGTTAAAGGAACTATCATCTGAACTCACTTTCTTGAGAAACATTAAAGTTTTTCCCATCATGCCCTGGCTGATGTGGCTGAGTGGATTGAGTGCCAGCCCGTTGATCAAAACATCACCGGTTCGATTCCTGGTCAACCTGCACATGCCAGTTGAGGGCCTGTGAGAGGCAACAGATTGATGTTTCTCTCTCACAATGATGTTTCTTTTGCTCTCTTTCTCTTTCCTTTCCCCTCTCTCTAAAAATAAATAAATGAAGTCTTTAAGTTAAAAAACAATTTACCATCCTATCATTATGATGGTCTTTCTTTTTGAAAAAAAGTTTCTTAATTGCTCTCTAAAACTATATACTATAAAACTATCTAGACACTGTTGGTTAAGCAACAGTTGCTTTCTTTCCCCTCATTCTGTACAAACATACAGCAGAGGCTGGAAATGGCAGTCACTCATTTTTCCAATCTTCTTTATAGCAAGGAATAGCCATATGACTTCTGGGTAATAAGCTAGATCAGACCACAAAGGACTGATCAGTGTTAAAAGATGGGTGAGAAGAATGATTTGAACTTAGTTCAAGGTTATTTTCACTTTGGTTTATGATTGAACTAGCAGATAAGTGGTGTAAATGACATGCATCAGGTAAGTATAGAAGACTGTGTATATGCAGCTTCCTGAAGCCTGTCTGAAGTGCTGTGTGAACCCACATAGAATAAAAACCCCACCAGTTCTTAGAAGATGAGAACCTAAAGTTTCAAGTCCTTTGATAGGATTAGACAGGGAGTAAAGCTATGCCAATTACAGAGGGTCTACATATTACTCTATAAAGCAATTTCCTGCTGTATCGTGGTTATATAGCTTCAGGTGTGAAGGCCCAGAGTATATTTAGGAAACATTAAATTATTCAGTTTACCTGGAGAACAGCAGTAGAAGAGTCTTTGGGAGAAACAAGCAGAGGGACTGAATCACAGACCATGGATTGCACCACCATCTTAAGGCAATTCAAAGTCATTGAAAGTTAGTGACAGTAACCACATTTTGATATTCTAATAGGTCTTCTGGCAAGAAAATACCTAGGGAAATGGAAAGGACGCATTGCAAGTAGTCAGACAATCCAAACACTATTGCCTCCTGAGAAAGAGGTTCAGACCTGGGGTTGCAGTGGTGAGAATGACAGGAATGGAATATCTGATGGACTCATAGAGCTAAACAGTTCTTTCAGTTAGGTTTGATGGAGCCGACCACTCAGCATCATGATGATAGTTTGAAATCACGGAGCATGGTCATCTCTGGGGCATTAGTGTTGACAAATCACATCTGAATGTATTTTAGCTTTTCATAATAATGTTTATTAAAGTATAGTTGAAGTATATTTATTTCAGGTGTACAAAATAGTGACTTGACATTTATGTACCTTACTACGTGATCACTATGATAACTCTAGTAACTGTCTGTCACCATACAAAGTTATTATCAGAGTATTGACTACATTCCCTATGCTGTACATTACCTTTCAATCACTTACTTATTTTCCAACTAGAAATGTGTACCTCTTAATTCCCTTTGCATTTTTCAGCCAACCCATACCTTTTTCCCTCTGAGACCCATCAGTTTGTTTTCTGTATCTGTGAGTCTGTTTCAGTTTTGTTTATTCATTTGTTCTGGGAGTTATCTTTAGAATCCCCATGTACATGAAATCATACTGCATTTGTCTTTCCATCTGACTTATTTTGCTTAGGATAATACCCTGTAGGTCTATCCATGTTGTCACAAATGGCAATATTTCATTCTTTATTATGCCTGAGTAATACTTCTTTATTTATTTATTTTTTATTGTTGTTCAGGTACAGCTGTCTCTATTTTCACCCCACCTCAGCCCTCCGCTCCACCCATCCCCACCTCCCACCCTCGAACCTACTTGCTTGTGCTTTGTCCATGTGTCCTTTATACATGTTCCTTGATGGCCCTTCCCCTATTTTCCCCCATTATTCCTCTCTCCTCTCCTCTCTGGTTACTGTCAGTTTATTCTTTAATTCAGTGTTTCTGGTTATATTTTGCTCATTTGTTTGTTTTGTTGATTAGGCTCCACTTAAAGGTGAGATCATATGGTATTTGTCTTTCACTGCCTGGATTATTTCACTTACCATAGTGCTCCAGTTCCATCCATGCTATTGCAAAGGATAGGATCTCCTTCTTTCTCTCTGCTGCGTAGAATTCCATTGTGTAAATGTACCACAGTTTTTTGATCCACTCATTGACTGATGGGCACTTAGGTTGCTTCCAGCACTTGGCTATTGTAAATTGTGCGGCTATGAACATTGGGGTGCATAGGTTCTTTTGGATTGGTGTTTCAGGAATCTTAGGGTATAATCCCAGCAGTGGAATTACTGGGTCAAAAGGCAGCTCCATTTTCAGTTTTCTGAGGAAATCCCATACTGTTTTCCACAGTGGCTGCACCAGTCTACAATCCCACCAACAGTGCCATAGGGTTCCCTTTTCTCCTCATCCTCTCCAACACTTGTTGTTTATTGATTTGTTTATGTTGGCCATTCTGACCACCATTCTGAAGTGATATCTCATTGTGGTCTTAATTGGTATCTCTCTGATGGGTAGTGATGCTGAGCATCCTTCCATATGTCTGTGGGCACTCTGTGTATGTCCTTTTTGGAGAAGTATCTGTTCAGGTCCTTTGTTCATTTTTAATTGGTTTGTTTGTCCTACTGGAATGGAGTCATGTGAGTTCTTTATATATTTTGGAGATCAAACCCTTGTCTGAAGTATCAAATACTTCTAAATATACACATATACACACATATATGTACACATACCACATCTTTATTCACTCATCTATCAATGGATACCTGGGTGGTTTCCATATCTTCACTATTATAAGTAATGCTGCAATGAATATTGCATATATCTTTTTAAATTGTGTTAATATTTTCTTCACATAAATACCCAGAAATGGAAATCCTGGATTGTGTGGTAGTTCTATTTTTTATTTTTTGAAAACCTCCATACTGTTCTCCATGGTGGCAGCACCAATTTATAACCCCACTAACAGTGCACAATGGTCCCCTTTTCTCTACATCCTTGCCAACACTTGTTATTTGTTGTCTTTGATAATACCCATCTACCAGATATGAGGTGATATCTCATTGTGCATTTCCTAATGATTTGTCATATTGAGAGTATTTTCATGTGTCTATTGACCATTGTTGGAGAAATAACTATTCAGGTCCTTTGCCCATTTTTTGTCAGACTATTTGTTTTTTTGATGTTGAGATGTAGGAATTCTTCATATATTTTGGACATTAATCCCTTATTGGATATATCATTTGCAAATACCTTCTCTAATTCAGACCACTTCCTTTTCATTTTGATGATTTCCTTTGATGTGCAAAAGCTTTTTAGTTTGATATAGTATCATTTCTTTATAGTTTCTTTCATTGCCCATGCCCAAGGAGATATATCCATAAAATATTGCTAACACCAACCTCAAAGAGTTTTACTGCCTATGTTTTCTTCTAGAAGTATATTATGGTGCAGTCAAGTTGTTCAGTTTTATGTTTTTGTATTTATCTGTCCAATTTTCCCAACACCATTTATTGAAGAGTCTGTCTTTACCCCATTATACATTCTTGCCTGACTGGTAATATACTAATTGACCACAAGGGCATGGATTTATCTCTGGGCTCTCTATTCTGTCCCATTGATCTGTGTGTATATGTTTGTGCCATGAACACACAGTTTTGATTGCATTGGTTTTCTTTACAGTTGACTGCAAACAATGGTAAACCTACCTTTGCCCACCCTGGTATATTCAGGTACTCCTCTGTAGGATGCATACATATTTATGAACATTACATCATCCTCTTGGATTGGCCCCTTATCATTATTTAATTCCCTTCTTTGCCCTTTGTCACAATCTTTGTTTTAAAGTCTAGTTTGTCTGATATAAATGTTGCCACTCAACTTTCTTTTTATTTCCATTTGAATGGGATATCTTTTCCATACCTTCACTTTTGTTCTATGTGTGTCTTTCAATGTGATGTGAGCTTCTTGTAGGCAGCAAGTACATAAATGGTCTTTTCTGGGGGTAATCCATTCAACCACCCTCCATGTTTTCATTGGAGCATTTAGTCCATTTTCATTTAAAATAATTATTGATAAGTATGTACTCTTTGCCATTTTGCCATCCAACCATGTACTATGAAAAACAGAGACATTTATTGAAGAAGATACAAGATACAAGAAACATTGTACATGGGACAAAGACACCTCATTCCCCTTCAAAGTAAGCACCTTGGGACCTCACACAGTTCTCCAAAATTGCCATCAGCTAACTCTATCATATTTTCCTGAATCTCATTGGCAGTCTGAGACCTCTTCGCTTTCGTAGGTGATTTTAGTTTTGGGAAAAGCCAGAAGTTGCAGGGTGCTAAATCTGGGCTGTAGGGGGGCTGAGTCACCTGGGTGACTTAATGTTTTGCCAAGAAACTCTACACGAGATATGATACATGAAAGGGCATGTTGTTTTGATGAAGCTGTCAATCACCAGTTGCCCCTTGTGTGGACTTCTGAATCATTCAAATAGTTTATGTGGAGGAATATTCAAGCTTAATGCAAAATTTGATGCAGATTTGTTGTTCTACTCACTCAGTCATTTTTAATGCAATGGCCACACAGTACACATGCTCACTCGTTGGCATCTACCACCCACACTGACTAGTACATGAAGTCATCATTGTTCAGGCATGTGCATTCCAGTCCACTCTCCTTGGTTACACTGATGTTGCAGAAACCATTCTTGTTATATTAACAATGGCTGGACTTTTTCCGTACAGACCTCATATGTGTGTTGTGTATAGCAGTCCATTTTTAGTGGATAGATATTTAATTTTGAACATATTCTTAAAATTCTACATTTTTACTACCACCACCATGTTTTAGTTTCTGATCTATATTTTAGGTCTCTTTGTTTTGTGTAGCCCCTAACTACATTTTTAGTTACAGTTGATTTTGTTACTTTTCTCTCTTAAATTCCATACTAGCTTTTTAGGTGGCTGATCCATTGCATTTATTATATATTTGTATTTACTAGTAAGAATTTTTCTTTCATATATTTTCTTATTTCTGGTTATGGCCTTTTCTTTTCCACTAAGATGAAAAAGCTTTAACATTTCTTGTAAATTTAGTCTAGTGGTGATAAACTCCTTTAGGTTTTGCTTGTCTGGGAAAACTTTATTTCTCCTTCATTTCGGAGTGAGAACATTGCCTGGTAGAGTATTCTAGGCTTTAAGTTTCTCCTTTGTAGACTAAATATATCCTGCCACTCCCTTCTGGCCCACAAAGTTTCAGCTGAGGAATCATCTGACAGCTTATGGGGTTCCCCTTGTATGTGACTAGTTGTCTTTCTCTTGCTGCCTTCAAGATTTTCTCTTAAATTTTTGCCATTTCAATTATATTATATTGTGTCTTTCTGTGGATCAGTTTGGGTTTCTCTCGATTGAGACTGCATTTCCTATAACTGGGTGTATTTTCCTTTCCCAGGTAGGGAAATTCTCAACCATTATTTCTTCAGATAAGTTTTTTTTCCTTTCTCATTCTTCTCCTTCCAGGACCCTTACAATGTAAATGTTAGAATGCCTTATATTTTCCCAGAGGTGCCTTAAACTATCTTCATTATTTTTAATTCTTTTTGCTTTTTGCTGTCCTGACTGTGTCATTTACACTATTCTGTCTTCCAGATTGCTAATTGTTCCTCTGTTCTAATATGCTCTTTTTCCCTCTAGTGTATTTTTTGTTATTGTATTCTTCAGCTCTGATTGGTTCTTACATTTTCTGACTCTTTGTTGAAGTTCTCACTTTTTTCCCTAATCTCCAGAGTTTAGCGATACTTTATTACAATTACTTTGAATTCTTTATCAGGTAAATTACTTATTTCCACTTCCTTCAGGTTTTGTTCTGGGTTTAACCTTGTTCTTTCATTTGAAACATGTTTTCTTTGTCTTCTCATTTTGTTTCACATTCTGAATTTGTTTCTATAAAGTAAGCAAAGCAGCCACCTCTCCTGGTATTGAATGAACAGGCTTTTGTAGGAGCAACACAGTGTTCCAGCAGCTTTGCCAGGCCAGCTGGAGCTGGAACAGACACAGGTGAGGTATCCTGGAACATGTAGCACTGAGGCTTCTCTGGCAGAGTGGCTCATTGGAGATGGAGCTGGTGTGAGCCCAGATACACTGGGGTGGCCTTAAAGGCTGGCTAGAGTGTTTGGACTGAGCTTTCTCTTATAAAATCCAGGTAAAAAGGAAAGGTAAAAAATGGCACTCAATGGTATCTGTGAACCAGCCAGAATGGAGAGTTCCAGCCATTCCCCACCCATTTGGCAGAGGCTTTAGGGCTAGTAAGTAGATTTTCTTTACATATAGCCTAGGTACACTTTAAACTGCTGGCTTTGTGTGTGTGTCTGAGTGCGCCATGGCAGGCAAGTCTGCATGCAGCTCCTCAGTGCTATACTTTCATATTGCTGGTCACCACATTGAAGGTGGGGTTCCTATGGTATGTTATCTTCATCTCTTCTGCTCTACTTTTTGTGGTCCCTCTATTGCTTATTGTGCAGAAGTGTTCAATCAGCCCTCAGTCCTTACTCAGGAGGAATTGCTCTATATGTAAGTGTGCATTTGGTATGCCAACGGGAGGAGGCAAGTTCAAGTACTTCTCACACTGCCATCTTGGACCTGGCCCTTAAATGTAATGTTTTTAGTACAATATATTTTTTGGAAATCTAGAATTTTTGCTTATGTATTATGTTCATCATCTCCTGAATAATTTTAGTTTGGGTGTCCTGTGCTACATGACTGGAGAATTGAGTTCCATCTAAGTACAAGAAACCAAGGAAGCCTTAGGGAAAGCTCTATAGCTGTAAGGTTCAGCAATGTCAAGATTTTCCTTGAAGGAGTATCAGGAGAGCTTTGGGAATTGGGAAGGCAGTATAGGGTAGGGAACAAAGTATATATCATAAAAAGCAAAGAAGATGAAATATGGCTAACCTGGTTAAGCAAGCAATACACTAATTTGTAAAATTTAAGAAAAAATTACTAAATTTGAAAGTTGCTCTTAAGAGCAATCTGCATGTAGAGTAACAAATCCTAGATTAAAGATGTTCCTGCTGAAAAAGGTTACATGAATTAGATTCAGTCTGCAAAAAATTAGTTGAACAAAGATGGAGGCCACTGTGGCACCTTTCCATACTGGGACCTTAGGATGATTGTGTCTTATGGACTTCAGCTCTGGAATCGATTTCTTCTGACATCCTGTCTCTTTCCTGACCTGATATTTCAGAGTTAACTTATCCGAAGGAAAGCTGGACTGACTCCTCTTTGTAAGCCTTGGCAAGTTTGTAGTCTGTTGGTGGTATGGCTGTAGGCCCAATTCTCATCTAGTGAACGCAGTCGATGACTGTATGTTTTTGGTATGCAGTCTTGTTTATGTGTACCGGAGAAAGAACTTCTACGTAAAGGAAAAAGCCTTGAAGGTATTTGAGCCTTAAAACTACTGTTAAGTGTGAGGTGGACTACCTTCTTATTACTGCACAGGTTTCTCTCATTTTGCTAATAAAATCCAGACTACCATTTCTATAGTTACTCTACGGCAATGATGAAAGAGAGAGCAGATGTGCAAAACTGCAGCACCGAATCATGATACTTATCCTTTAGGAATGGTTGTAGATGTTTGCTATCAAAACATAATGAAAAGATACTGAAATCTTTTCTGATTTGTTCATTCTTTGTAGCTCAGGTAAAATGCTTTCCTTAGAGAGCAGTTTTACACTACTATTCTGCCATTCTGGAATTAAATCAGAAGTTCACATGCAGATAGAATCTTCAAAAAAGTACATGTTTAACAACTGGAAAACTGAGTCACATAACCAGATGTTTGGCCATATGGTGTCAAACATCTGCACATTCATCCTACATTGTTCAACAGCTCTCGCTGAAATGTTTGGAAAACTATGTCTAGGTGAACTAACTCCTTGAGAATAACAGATCTGGGAGGAGGTCGAGAGATCATCTAGTCACTACGTAGTGAGGCTGACAGTGAGTGAGGGTAGCACTGTCCAGTGGCGGTTATATAGTGAGGCTGACAGTGAGTGAGGGTAGCACTGTCCAGTGGCGGTTATATAGTGAGGCTGACAGTGAGTGAGGGTAGCACTGTCCAGTGGCGGTTATATAGTGAGGCTGACAGTGAGTGAGGGTAGCACTGTCCAGTGGTAGCCACATAGTGAGGCTGACAGTGAGTGAGGGTAGCACTGTCCAGTGGTGGACAGAAATAAAGGTGGGGGGAGAGTAACTAGGCCTCCAAGAGGTAAAGCAATTTCTATAGAATTTTGTTCATGTTAGTCGTGTTTGTTTTTAGGTAAATATAGTTACGCTGTTTTTAATTTTTAGTAATTGATTGGCTAGGTCTTTGGAGACAAAAAAATAAAAGACACTTACTTAAGTTCTCAGAGTCCTTAGCTTGCCTCGACAGGAAGAAATAAAAACCTTTTCCATTTACTACTAAAACTCTACCACTTTCCAAGGACAAACATTCATTTTTGTAGTATACATACGAAAATGATTTAGAGTGCCTAGCCATGGAAAATGTATTAGCTCAGTTCCTTGGACCTGAAATTAATAAGAAAACTTTAAGATTAATGGGACTAGAAATATAATTGCTTCCCTTGGCATGATATTCACAGTATCTTCATATTCTTAAAATATAATATGTTGCCATGAATCTACTGTCTTATCCTTCAAATGATTTTGTGAGTTCTTGAGATTATGAAAACAGTAAAAACTAAGGAATAATTCTTTTTCTTTGTGCCACACAAATAAAATGATATCTAATGTTGTTCTATAAATACTTTTAGAGTCTATAGAAGTTATGTGTAGTGGTGTTCTTTATATGGAAAGTATATGAAAGTTACATATAGTGATGGTCTTTAAAATTCCAAGACTGAATCAAATAATCTAGGGAAATAGAGTCTACTTTTCTGAAATTACTGTAAGCTTTAATGCTAGTCATTCAATGGTAAGAGCTTAATTATTAATTTTTTCATTCAATCGGTTGTTGGATATTTATTGGCAATAAAACCGTGAGTCTAGGAATGTAGAGCTCTCTGAACCATGCTGTTTTCTTTCTTTGACTTTACAGTTTGGATAGAGACACCAAATTCAGATAAAAATGATAGAAAGCAATAAAAAGCCTAATAATTAAGTTCTAAATTGTACTTTTGAACTTCAAAAGTTTTAGATTTTGAAGTAAATAAAAACCATGTTGGTAGATTTTCACACTGCAGGAGTCTGTGTGCTTCTCCTCGTGTGCAGCACTAGGTAGGCACACACTGTAGGCAGAAGGACAGTGCAGCTGTCGGGTTGGACCGCGGACACTTCTCCCTGCATCAACGTAATTTCCCCTGAAAGATGAGTCTCATTTGAGTGGTGAGGTGTACTGTGTCAGCTATCGTTGGGGAAGGAACAAGAAAGGGGTTGCTATTTGTTTAGCACTTAAAATTGCCAGATATTCTCCATTAGTTTTCTCGTTTGGTTGTCACAAAAGGCTTATGAAGAGACTACTGAGATTCATAGAAATAAAGTAAGTTTCCCAAGATTACCTATCGATGACTTGGTGGGTAAACATTCAAATTCAGGTCCAATTCCAGTTTCAGTATTCTAATACAGCTAACTCATGGTCAATTTTTCCGATTGTTTAAAAATATAATTATCTCATAGTTGAAATGATATTGTGGAACCAAAGGAGATGAACATATCTTAACTTTGCCTCTGATCTAGTGAATAATTGTCTCTCAGTCACTTAGAGAGTGGCCCCTGCTTTGTCATTTATAAAAATAGCTAAACAGGAAATTTAGATTGGTCATTTGGAAAACGTGTAGCTTGCAAATTAAATAATTGCTTATATTTCTGAGTTGACAAATTGTAATGACTAAGCCTATCCATATGCCAAAGGGATAAACATATTTCAAGCCAAAACCCAATTTCAAAATAATATATTTCTCCTGTATCCATTTGATCACATATAAGTCTAAATAATGAATATGTGTTTTTTTCCATTTTGACTCTATTATTTTTACAAAGTTAGAGAAGTAGGGACATATTATTTCAGAAGGAATTCTCAAATCTTCACATACAATAC
>VMDR010014130.1:5000-23965 GCA_007922815.1 Macrotus californicus | reverse complement strand
TATAACCAAACTAAAATGAAAAAAAAAGTCTTCGAATCACAGAGGCCAAAACATTTTCAGATAAATCTGCTAAACCAAATACACGCCATGATGCCGTCCTGAAATGTATCATCAAACGGTATCATTAGATGCCATGTCTCAAACAGCAGAGAATTAACGGTTAAGATATGAATCGTTCAGTGCTACAAAATACATGTCTGCAAATTCATTCTTCAGGAATGTGTGAGTGTTGTCTGAAAATACAGTTTTCATGGCAATGATTGCAAAGTTACTGCCATGAAGAAGAGAGTCAACCAGGAAAAGTTCTTTTAAAATAAAGCCTAGGTGTTTACACCAGAGGCACTTTTGTGTAAGCACAAAGAGAAATCACCAGTCAGACATTCCAGGTTTGATTTACTTGCTCTGTGGCAGTCTTTCTTCCCACAGCTCTTCTAGACTTTAGTTGATTTAACTCTTGATCACTCATTTTATAATCAGCAGTCTGGAATAAAATGTAACATAATTAAAACATCTTGGATTGTGTGACATTTCACAAATAAATTCCAAACAGAACTGGTTATCAAATCACAGCTGTAGTATGAATAAATCTGCCGTACAATGTTGTTCATTATTTGACAGGAAGTGTCTGTTCAGCTTCTTAGAGGGCTGCTTCTACATGTTTGTTTTGTATTTGCTGTTATTGTTTTGCTTTGTTTTTAAGAACAAGGGAGTTTCCATCTATGCCTTAATTTCAAGAGATGGGATTCAACAAATAATCGCTAAGGCCTTAGTCACATATGTAACCACAGCGTGTGGTAGGAGTTCTCGCAAGAAGAGTCATCACTTGTATTGTAGGGAGGTTTATCTGGGGCATCCAATGGGAGTGAACAGTATTTTGAAAACCACACATTTCCACCTATGAAATGGGGTGGTTCTGACAGTGCCAACGGTCATGTTTGTGTGGTTTTTCACTTCTGTCCTTTCCAAGGCATGTTTCAGTGCAGTTTTGGGTTGCAGCTTTTCCTCTCAGATGGAGAGAACAGGGTGTTTCCCAGGAGGATGTTCTTCAAAGGCAAATGAGGTGCCTTGGTGCCAATACTACCTCCTTGTCTGACACTAGAAGTGAAGCGTGTCGATATGGTACACGAAGGGCTGGTTGCTCACCCCGGAGGGTACACGCATGTGCAAGGCAGGTGGCAGTCCACATGAGGGCTGCCCCCTATTTGCCCTGGTGCCTAGAGAACCCAGGTCACGGATTTGACAGCAGCCCTGTGTTTTGGCCTCCTGTCTTGCTCTCACTTCGGATGACCAAGTGAGCAGCAGGGCAGTGGAAAGCGAGGGCACTCCCATGCTCTCTGACAGCGCTGAGCCAAAAGGCACAAATGGTAGAACAGAAGGTTAGGATAGGCAGGACTCAGGAAATGTAGCCTAGTGTTATGTAAAACAATGATTCCAGCTTTCAAAACTTCTTGGACTTTGTTTTTAATTTTTCAAAGGGCTCAGGTTCTGTTGAGATGGTCGTAGACCAAATATTCGTGGAATAGTAGGAATGAATGAGAATGGATAACATATAGGAAAATCCATTCATTTCAGATCAGAAGAAGGCTTTGTTAGTAAATACAAGTGCATATATTCCTCATCTTCCCCAGATTTTTCTATGGGCGCTAGGCGATGAACTCATTCAATTTTGAGGGCAAAACATGTGAAGTTTGATTAGTGGACAATCGGTATGTAAAAGAATGAGTAAATGTGAATAGTCGTATTTAAGTTTTACCGAGTGATGCTTTTTATTAAGGTATAGATGGGAGTAAAATAGAGTAAAATTGGACAGATAATATAAAACTACAAACCACAGTGAAATATATTGGGGAGAAAATCAGTAGTACAGAAACAAAGGACAGAGAAACTAACTGGTTTGAAGGATTTAGTGGTAATCCAATAAAGAGCATTTTCCAGATGGAGGAAGAGGGAAGAGCAGTCCAGGTACAAAGGCACAGGGTTTCACAAGGTCCTGGCTTGCCCAAGAAGTGGGCAGAAGCTCAGGATGGGGCGTGACATGGGAATAATGGAGTGATACGGACTAACATGTTATCGGCGGGGACTGTACTCAGATGAAGAAGGGCCTTCATTACAAATCACAGCCCTAAAATCGGTGAATGTTTTCCTGGTCAGTCCTATCCTCACTTACTTTAATATACAAATCAACAAAACCTTACTTCTAAAGCATTTTATTATAAAAATTACTCCTTTGCACAGGAACACTATCAACCTTGTTCAAAGCAAGGCAATATGGCTCAAGTCATATTTTAAGAGTCAAGTTTTTTAAAGCATGTACATAATTGGACAGCCCAGGTCTGAACCTCATGAGATCCAGACATTGTTGATTACACTGGTTTTACATTGATTCCACATCACTAAAAAAATTGGCAGAAATAAAACTGTGCACATTTACTCTCCCTTTATCCATATGTGTGGACTATATTAAGTCCACACAACTTACAACAGTACTCTTTTCTAAATCCTGAAGATGTCAGGGAGTTGGATGCAGCGTAAGCACTGAAGGATGTGTAAAATGCCATGTCCTCTGGCATCCCAGCCTGATTGATTTGGTATCTATTTGAAATCAGTGGTTCCATCTATGCTCTAAGGATGCAGAATTAATTAAGCTATATTGTGTTAATTAGGTAATCGCCTCCCCCATTCTGGAATTCCCACCCCTGCCAAGGTGCGCAAATCCCAGCCTTCCATAGGAAAAAAAATATTATCAGAATATACTGGCAATTCAGCTAGCCAAGTTTAGCTTGCTAGATAGAAAATAGGTAACTGGTATGTTGAATTTAATTATGGAAGCCTGCAAGATTCCAATGACATATTTACCTCATTTACCTAGATGATATTCTAATATTTATTAGGTCATTTGAGAAACATCTGCAATACTTAGATAAGATGTGCTGTCTCATCAAGGAAAGTGGACTACAATTCAACTCCACAAGGCCCTGTACTCCTTGCACGAATCTGGATTCGTTTTATGATGAGGCTTCCCTCTTGACCATTTAGCTTAGTGGTTAGCACATAATGCCAGGGAGGCTCAAGTTACAGGTTGGGCTGTCCTGTGAGGCAGTTAGCCTTATCACCGTGATTTGTGGCTGTAGCCCTTTACCTCGGGCAACCTGGTCAAATGGAGGGCGAGATGACAGGATCAAATGATCGTGGATGAGAAAGTGTTTCTAAACTCTAAGCCAGTATATAATTAAAGGATTAGGTTTTAATCATGATGTTAATATTGGAAGGCTAGTCAAAGCATGTTGCCATATTAAATCAGTATAATTGCTTGTTTATGTGTTTCCCGAAGTGATACATTCTGTCTAAAATTAATAAATTATATGAATATATTTAATACAGTGTAATGCATGTTTGGGGCCATCATAAATTGTTAATAGAAAATTGAACGAAAGCATTTATGTGTGCTCAACATATACCTAAGATTAACTTTGGGATTAGTTTATGTTTATAAAATAAATCAGAAACTACAATAAGGTTCCAATATATAATGCATGATATCTACATTTTCTACTACAGTATCTTATTTCTGTTGGAGTTTGCAAGGACAAATAAATAGCACTTCTTTTCCCTTTCTATTTGCAAGGTAGATATGGCATATGCCTGATGAAAATCGAAATAGCAGCTTTAGTAAACAAGTGATTGGAGATCATGGTGTAGGTGTGTTTACTGGCCAAGTAGGCTGCCTCATAATACATCCAAGACTAGGTAGATTTACCCTCAGAACTACAGGCAGGAACAGTGGATAACTGTCGGTCACCCCAAGCACCAAATTGACCTTGAGGTTTGCTCTCTTAGACCAGCTGAGCTCCCAAGAGAAAAGAGAGAGAAAGGGGCAGCCTCCAGTTCCTTGTCCAAAAATCCCCAATCAGATAGTTCATTCTTTTTCCCCTGGGGAGATATGGTAAGTAAGGCAGAGAGATTTTAGGACTGTTTTACTAATAGATACTGCTTCATCAGAAATTTAGAATAAGTGACCTGAAATCTAGTAATTAATTATTTTACATCAAGTTTTACCTTTGCACCATACAGTCCATATACTACTTTAACACATACTACCTCAGGTAATCCTCACAGCAATCCCAAGTGTGTGTGTGCACGTACGTGTGTATGGATATTTGGGTGTGTGGTATGTGTGTATGGGGGGATAGGTAATGTCTGTTATTCCTGAAAGAGTTGAATCTTAAATAAATAATTTAATTAAATATTAAATAAGCTGTGCACAATGGTCCAGTTTTAAAAGTGCCAAAACCAGGATCTCCCTGTCTTGACCATACCTTAGTACCCACAATTCCAATCCATTAGACCTAAAAGTTGGGCCAGCTCTAAGCTCAATGGGGTTTTTAAGAGGAAAGCTTGTGCCCTCCACCTCCGCATACCTACAAAAATAACTGATAAATTGTTGTAGAATATCATGTTGATTATGAAAATAAACATTATATAATAGTTCTGGTCTACATATCTTAGGATTTTGCATAATAAAGATATCTAATTGTGCATTTCAACTTACCACTTGAAAACAACTTCATCATTCTGGGTCTTTATTTCCTTGCATGTCATAATGATTCTGTGAGATTTGTGCTTTTATATTCATTTCAAAGCTATGTCAAGGAAGAATCAAAACATTTTGTTGAAGGGATTTCTTTTGGAAAACAAGAATTAATACTTCCTGTATTCTGAGCATATGCCATGGGGTGAATCAAAGACGCAACAATAAAATCTAGGATTTCTTCCTTCCATTTCAGTACTCTTATCATAGAACATAGCTTCCACCTGATAGCAGGAGAGAGCTTTTTAAACTGGATTTGTTCTTTATTGCAACAAACCTTGGGACTCAGCGCACAGAGGTGGTGGCCAACCAAATAGCTAGCTACTCCATTCTTGGTGGTAGAGAAGGGGAAGAACATGATGAGCAAAGGCGGTCTCTCAGGTGTGCCTTTTGAAATTATATATTATATTATAAAAAGGAAGTGAGCTGCAAAGGGGATTCCTAGAATGTTATCCCTGAGCAGACATGACTCACAGTTTTTTGCCTTTGATTTAAAGTAAATCTTTGAATGCAACATTGTCACTCTTAAAATATAAAACTTTGAAAATTAGTTAATATTTGCCCATTTTTATGGTATTCTATGTAATGTGCCCTTAGGTATATCTTAATGGCTTTGGTCAGAGGGTTATACTGGGATTTTTGGTATTCCGTTTTTCTAAAAGTCACCTTATTGAGTTAAGAGCCTGGAGCTTATGTAGAGATCAGCTTCATGGTTCCCAGATTCCATTGCTCAACCCATCTGGACTTTTCAAAAATGTATGCCACTCACATAATACTTAAGATTGGGGGGGAAATATGGTGCCAATCAGAAATAAAAGTGAGCTGAGAATGCATTGTCAATGAAGAGTCGTTCAGTGATAGCACCTTTGTACACAAAGAACAGCAGAGTATACTGAATTTAATAGATGGCTACTATAATCATTTTTTATTTAAGAGAGAGGTTTTGGAACTTTTTGTAGCATGATACCTGAAAAAGATACAGAAGTTTAAGCTGTAGGAAACTTTCAGAGTGAAATGTGAACCTCTCTGCTAAGGTTTTGGATTTCGTTATGAAACTCAAAACTCAGCCCCATTTTGGAGAGGTTTGAAAATCTTGTCTCTAGCCACGCCTTGCGCTAGCTTTAAATCTCTGCTAACCTTTTCATCTGTTACAGGAACTTGGAACTTCATTTTTTCAGTCTGCTTACTTCTCGCTAGGTTGCATATTTAATTATGTCAGCATTAACAGAATTGCATGTTGTTACCAAAAGGTTCTTGAGACATTATTCAGTCTGATCACTTTTCTCAGGAAGAAGCATTCTTCTTGACAGTCATATAGAGCTTGCACAGACTCAGTGACACTGTGGTTACAAACAACTCCAAAATCTCAGTGATCTCAAAAAACAAGTTTTGATTCTCGTTTATACAACATATCCAATGTGGTCATCAGCAGGTTTCTGTCCTTTGTGTCCACTCAGGAAACCCGCAGGGTAGAGCTAAACAATGCGGGCTTCTTTGATCACTGCAGCAGAGAGAAGAGGATGCAGCGGATTGGCTCTTAATGCGCATATCACTTCTGTCATGTTTCATTGGCCAGCACGAGTCACATGGACATGCCCAATTTGAAAGAGGTTGGCAAAGGGCAGTCCTTTTGTGTGAAGGCTGTCCCTTTACAGGCATGGACAGACAGGAGAACTATGCTAAAATATAGCCTGTGAACATCCCTATAGTCTTTCTCCAAATGGAGAGCCATGTCAACAGAAAAGAAATTATCTTAGCATTTCATTTTACTATATTAAAACACCCTAGAAAATATATTTTATTTGAAGTATTGAAACACCACTATAACTGATATAACATGCTCAGATATAACATGTCTAAAAATGCACAATCTTTGTGTGTGTGTGTGTGTGTGTGTGTGTGTGTGTGTGTGTGTAGTGGTTGTTAGAGCATATCCTGAGCCAAAGCCTGGATAGGTGGGCTTAGGCATTGTGTTTATCTCTGGGCCTCAGTTTCCTCATTTCTAACATGATTCTAATAATAGTAACTAGGTCATAAGGCCATTATAAAAATTCAGTGAGAAAATACATGCAAGGGGCTTAGTCAGATACTCTCCTTCTTTAGGTATCTTCTCAGTCAGTCTAATTAAAATCTTGATGTCATTTTTGTCTCGTCCATCTTGTTCTTCAACGCTTACACCTACTTGGCCATTAGGCTATTAAGTTATTCCTGTAAAATACGCATCAGCACATCATGGCCTCGTGAGCTAAGAATCTTTTTTTTTATGATTTTAAATGGTTGTAAAAAAACAATCACAAGAATATTTGAGACTCAAAACCTAAGATTTTCTCTTAGCCCCTTTACACAAAAGTTTGCTAACCTCTGCTCTAAAATGTCCGTTGTGGCTGTTACCTCCTTTCACAACCAACAGACCACATTTGTTCCATTGCTATAGCGCTCCTCAGCTAGCTCTCTGGCCCAGTTCACTTCTAAGTGCATACTTGACCCTACTGCTTCACCTCTGATTTCTGCCTGGAGAACAATTGGCCCCAATTTTCTACTTAGTTTTATTCTTAAGTTAGTCTGGCAATAATATATATTCACAAATTCTCTTTTGATAGTCAGATGCTAAGTGAGTTAACAGAGAAGGGTCATAGAGCTATTGTCCATTTTGGTACAAAAAGAGGGTTTCTGTTTGCTTTAAGGTGGGAAAAGGCCGAGGGAGGGGCCAGTAGAGAGGTGCAAGAGGAGAATAAGGAGCACAGTGGGCTCGTAGGGAAATTCATCCACTCACTCCACAAATATTGAATAATGCCACACTGCCAAAGCATCGTTATAGATATGGACACGTTGGTGAACAGCAAAAAAAAAAAAAAAATGCTGAGCTAAGCTGTCATACAGGCTGCACTCTGAAAGATAGCTAGAAGTAAGTAAACAAGTAATCAGACTTTCTTGTAGGCTGGAGGCAAGCCCACAGCAAGTGGACCTTGTGAGGTCGATTGTCTTATCTCAAGATTATCTGTGAGGACACCAATAAGTGTGTTGGAATCAAATCATACTTGCTTACAAGAGCCAGCCATTAAATCTGGGATACTTTTTGTGAGCCAGTTTTATACATCACCATTATTAAAAATTAAATTATATAAACTTAGGATTAAATCAATCATGTTTTTAACAAGGTAATAAGTACTCAAAACCTTTCACTCTTTAATTACTTTACTATCTTTTTTTTGGAATCTATTCTCTTGAGGTTATTTACCTTTTTTGTAGCTGTATGGGGGAAATACTATGTAATCGTACTTGCTCGATACCACATAGCCAGTCAGTCCGACTTACGTAGCTGACTGACTTCCAACCTAGCATTCTTACATTTCTCCGGGTGTGGTCTCAGACACTCTGTCAGAGCCCCCAGCAGGGAGTGAGCGCTGTGGAATGGCAGCCCTTCTGGCAGACCTCCTGATTCAGAGTCTCTGGGGCTGGGGCCCAGGAACCTGGAGTTTTTGTATTCACACTGGTGCTTTATGTGCATTCTCTAATATGAGACCCATTTGTTCTTCCTCACATGAGGAAGAGATGCTGGCAGAAAAAAAATGTATTTTCCTTTATTTGACCTCCTAATTATTATAGGAAAGAAAATTTAGTGGACATGCTATAGTAACTACATATAGTTACATATAGATACAAAAAGTATCCAGCCATGTAATATGAAAAATAGAGACATTTATTGAAGGAGATACAAGATACAAGAGACATTGTACATAGGACAATGACACCACAGTCCCCTTCAGAGTAGACACCTTGGGACCTCACACAGTTCTCTTAATCACCATCAGCTGCCCCAACATATTTTCCTGAATCTCACTGATGGTCTGAAAGCTCTCCCCTTTCAAAGGTGATTTTAATTTGGGGAAAAGTCAAATCTGAGGGTGCCAAATCTGGGCTATAGGGGTATTGAGTCACCTGAATGATTTGATGTTTCACCAAAAAAACTCTGCACAAGACGTGATGCATGAGTGGGTGCTTTGTTGAGATGAAGCCACCAATCACCAGGTGCCCATAGCTGTGGCCTTCTGAACCATCTGAATAGTTTCTGTGGAGGAATGTTCAAGATTAATGCAAATTTTGATGCAGATCTGTTGCTCTACTTGCTCTGTCACTTTGAGTGTGACAGCCACACAGTACACATGCTCACTCAACAACATCTACCACCCCCAAACTAGTACAGTGAAGTTGTCATTGTTCACACATGCACATTCCAGTCCATTCTCCTTGGCTTCCAGGTTACATCTATGGCACACAAACCATTCTCATTATGTTAACAATGGTTGGACTTTTTCTGGACAGACCTTGGATGTAGGTATATATGTGCACATGTCCACTTTGTATGTATGTGTCTGTGTGATCCACATTGTATATAATATTTCTTGGTCAGTATAAAAATGGTCAGTAGTAACTCCACAGAATTCCACAGAGCCACTCAGCTACCACCTTCCCATGTTTTATGGGAAATCTTCCAAACCTTGTTGAGAGATCACGTGCTCCTATTATCAAGGATTTCTCAGGAGGGCTATACTCTGTAAGATCCTCCTGATTGAGTCAAATCCAGACACCAAAAGAGAACAGCCCGCTGCCTCATGTGCTTTTCACAAGTCAAAAAGAATCAGAGTGATTTCCCAAGTATACTTCTTCCCATAGTATATCAACTTCTAAATGATTTTAAAGAATGCAACACAACAGGGTAGTCACTTAAGGCAGAAAATTCATCTCCGCCAATGCTGAGCCTCCTGTCACAATGGATTAATCATCAAAGTCGATTATTCTATCAAATTCTCCAAGGGTGAAATCACACATCTTACCACTGGTGTGTGGAACAGGCATCACCTTCATCTCACTGGCACAGATACAAACTGTGAGTAACTTTTATACACTGCATGGGAGGAAGTGCTGATACATTTAAAAGGGAGCTGCTTCCCCAGCAGCACCTGCCCAGAAGTTGCTGAAAAATTATACTCCATGCATGTCTCAGTACTCCCTACAGATAGGTCAGCAGTTATTACAAAACTATCCCGATTAGAATCTGCTTGGAGCTTCTGGGATCATATTAACCAAAATGGAACCACTGAGTCAGAGAAAAGCAAAGAGATGAATCAGAATAGCTCACATCTCTTGTCTTTTTTTGCCTGTTTATATCATACCCAACCTTTGAGGCTGAAGCAGAATCTTAACTCTTTGCGAGGTTTCCCTTCCCTCCACAGGACTCACCATTGCCCGGTTCTTTCTCTGATCACTGCAGCTCTGCCCCTGTTCCTAGTGTTTATACTATTGATCTTCCATTATTTGTCTTTCTGCTGCATGCATTTCTCTGATTGATTCTCTAGCACTTGAAGGATAGAAACTATGGATTTCTCAGGAGCATTAGATTCTGTAAGATCTTGCTGATTTTTTTTTTGTGTGTGTGGCCTCTACAGCATTGAGCACATAGTAGATTCTTAATAAAGTCTGGTTGGCTGATTGTTATAAATGGAAAGCTATCATTCTCAGGCGTTGGTAATGCACGCTTCTATTTAGAAAGTAGTGTACCATTTAAAGTTATTGCTTCAGTTAAAAAGTATTTTCTTTTGCTGTCCTTATAACTTAGAATAGAAACAGAATTTAAATGATTAATATTTGGGATAGAGAAATGAAATGCAGTAACATTCACATAGTATGCTATTGTTTCCTCTTGTATCGTCACATGCCTGATCCCTCCACAACCCATGAAGAGTATGCCCAAACTATAGCTGAGGGAGCAGACTCATAAATGGTAGATAGATTTTCCATCATCACATGGTTAAGGAAGCAGCTAGGCTAGGACTTGAACCTATGTGATTGGATTCCTTTACTACCTAGAGACTGAGTTTTTTGTCTCTCACATTAAGATACTGTGTGACCTTGAGTAAATTATCCAACCTCAGTGAGAAGCCCTACATCATCTATAAAATAAAATAAGTGGGGTCCCAAATTTAGTCATCTAAAATGTGGAGTCATGTTACTGTGCTGTCATTGCTCAAAGCCATCCTGAGCCCCTAAACTACCTGGGACTTCTAAAGTCTAGCTTCTAGATGTCAAGGTTCTTGACTGCGATTTGGTGCCCCCTGGTGGCAGTTGTTCACTCTGGTCAGAAATTCTGGGGGGATGATTCTGGATGTGGTGGCTCCTTGGAACATCTAGGATATGGGCAATAATTCTAGCATCTCCCGGTTAGTTGGTGCCACTTTCTTCTGCCTGGTGCAAAAAGATTAGTCCTGGAGAATACCCCTCACCCCTCATTAGTACATGAAGTAATTAGTCTACTTCTAAGTTCAAACTGTGACTGGATAGAAAATGGAAGTCGTTCACCAATCAGATTATATCTGAATGTATGTAATTATCAGGCACATTATTGCAAGATATTGTAGTTTGAAGCCTTGTGCTAAAAACCAAGTTGGCTAAAACACTTTGAAAAGGGACTTTTGCAAAGTTTAAGGTACTAATAGAATGCAAAGGATTATCATAAATTGGTAATTCCTTTAGAGAAAATTGTCCAGTGTTAATAAATATGACATAATATGCATTTAAACAATTTTACGTCCATGTGTTCTGTTGTTCTGCTTTATCCTTGCCCTGTTTCTGTCTTCAAAAGAATTCTGAAAAAAACAAAGCAGACTGATCCTGTTTGAAAACTGATGGCTCCCACCCACAGCAACCCTTGTGACTGACTTACTGTTAAAAGCAACCCAGTGCCTTTCTCTGTTGTACCCATGCAGCGGCCTTTACCCATAGCTGCTTATTTAGCCTCCACAGCAACTCCATTCTGTAAACTAGACCAAGTCGTCAACTCACTAAAGATTGCTCGTTTATTAAAATGTCAGATTTGATTCTCTAACTCAAAGTCTACTTGCTCCAAATACATTACTCTTTAATACGGCTTCTTCCTTCCTCTGACATTTATGCTTCAGTATGATCCTGACGCAAACTCCTTTTCCAAGTTCATTTTCAACAGCATCTGGTTTATGCTTCGGTATAGGTATGCCTTTTCAGAGTTGAAATTCTACCAGCTGTCATTCACAAAGCTTACATGCTCACAAATGTTTGTATCAGCATCACCATCGTCGTAATCACCAATTAAATTGTGCTAATAGTAAGAGAGATGCCTCATGGTGTAAACATACTATGTCAATTATTTAATGGTTGGAGTCACCATTCCTCTTGTGAGTGACGACAAAAAACACCCCCCCACACACACACACAGGCACACATACCACGGACACTTCCGTGCTGAATAATGCAAAAGCAAAACAGTAAACAAATAAAGCTTTGATAGGGAGGTTAAGTCATATAATGCTTAATATCCTGGACTCTGGCTTCAGACTTGAACGTGATTCCTCTCCGGGCCGTTCCTTAACTTGTCACCTTGAACATATTATCTAATTCCCTGAACCTCAGTTTTGTCTTATGTAAAATGGGGATGATTATAATATCAGAACCTTTATCAAAATATGTTGGGGAAGAGTGATTTTAAATTACAGATGTAGAGCGCTTAGTAGTGTCTAATAAGGAGGAAAAGCCATTGTATGTTAGCCATTGTTATTATTAATTTTTATTATTATTACCTTTGGCAATATTACTACCACTATTAGCCTCATCTCCCTTCACCCTGCCTGATTGCCTGAACAGGATCAAAGCCCACAGGAATGAACAATGTGATTAGTACACTGATCAGTGTCTCCTACCAGCAGTCCTTTGTGATTAGCGTTTTATGATAGGTTCCATTTTCCAATTGAATTTAACGGCCTTGGTAGTTATGCAGAGGCCGGAACTAGAATAGTGAGCTATCTCCTTGGATAACTTCCTGTTAGAAATAATGGGTGTGAAGTTTAAATCATTTTGTTTGATTTCACAGGGAGCCACATCTGTCCTTAACTGGCAGAAAACACTCTCCCCAGTTTGCAGGCCACAGTTACCTTACACAGAGTACGCATGCACTTTGAAGACGTGATGAGGTCCTCCCGCAATCTGGCCTGCAGTCAGTGATTCCGAGTGGCACTCTCGAGCAACTAGGGCTGAAAAAAATGGATAGAAGGTCAATTTATTATCTGAATCATTCTGCTTAGGTTCTTACGAGCTGTCCCGCATGCCTCCCACCCCCTGCTCTATCAGTGTCCTTTTTCAAAAGATTCGCTTTTCCATGTTTTACACATTTCACAAGACTTGTATCTCAAGTTAGCCCAAGATGAATGTTGAAATATGATGAATTCCCTTCTTATCTAAAAGTTTCATCGTTAAGTTTAAAGAGTTTTCCATAATTACTAATTTCTGTTCCTCACTATTATTTTATGATTAATTTACGACTATTAATTATTAATAATCTCAAGTGTACATTATATTGTGCAAGCACCTCCAGCGTATTTTTGTTAAAGCCTCGGAGCTGCAGATGAAGCTCACTCCTTTCGTGAAAGCGATCTGCAATATAACCTAGTTGGCAATGAACCTCTCTGCGGTGCCAATCACCCAGATCGCTCTGTCTGTCAGGAAAAAGTCTGGCTTTATTTTCCAGTTCAGGTAAACATGCTAATTCATGTCCTCAAGACACTCATCTCACTTGTGAATTCAGATCCTAAAATTCAGTTTGGGAAGGAACTCCCGGAACCTGACGGAGAGGTGTGTTACCTGGATGAAAAAGCCCCTGGACACTTCAAGGCTCTTAAGGGAGGGGCCCTCCTTTCACAGAGGCGGGGTGTCCTGGGGGTTTAACATCTCACAAGTCACCTCCCAGCAAGGCCCAGTACAAGCAGGGCACTGTGCCTTTCACTTGCAAAGTGAGAAAAGGACTCTTGTGAAACAAGGGTCAGAAAGGAGAGCTCCTGAAAGTTTGGCTCTGCTATTGAGAACCTAGAATGTGCCCTGGACACCACCCAGGTCTGTATAGAGTAGGAATTAATAAGATTATTTATCTCATAAATTTTGTATGATATATAAATATTTTGTACTGTCAACTATGATACCTACTATATTTTACACTAACCATTTACTGAGATTATGTGTTATTAAAGTTTATATATAAATTATAGGTTGACATGACAGTGTTTTGGATATGTTAAGTTAAATAAAATGTTATTAAAGTAATTTTTTATCCTCACACAAGGACAAGCTTATTGATTTTAGAGAGAGGGGAAGAGAGGGAGAGACATTGATGTGAGAGAGAAATATCGATTGGTTACACATGCTGTGACCAGGAATCAAACCCATGACCTTTCGGTTTACAGGGTGATGCTCCAACCAACTGCCAGAGCTGTTTTTAAAAGTCATTTTATTTGTTTTTAATTTTAATGTGGCTACACTAGTATTTAAAATTACACATATCCAGCATTAGATTTCTGTAGATGTTAACAGACTTTTACAATGCAAAAGCCTAATGTTTATTTTGTACTCTTTGATGTTTCCCTTTTTTATTTTTTGGCTTTTTTCTTCCCTGTTTGATGCTTATAAAAATGTTTTATTCCTATCTATCAACAATCACAATACTTTCTAGACTAGGTCTAGACTCCTGTTTTGTTGGAATATGGGAAGTTCTTTGGATCTTTATTTCTATTATTAACTTATTTTGCATTTGGTCCCAATTTCTTCCTTGGATACAACTATATTCATAGAACAAATTACTTTCTCTGCCTTTGCAATGCATCATCTAAAAATTTCTTTGCCTTTTTTTTCCTAAGAGAAAACTTCAAGTTCGCATCTACATAACTGGTTTTATTTCCTGCAGTGTCAATCCTGTTGTCGAGCTCCACCGAAATCTTAGTTTGCTTTGATAGTTAGTGTCCTTAAAATTATTCCTCTCAGTCTTATCCAGTCACCTTTGCATATCAAGTGGTATTTCTGTGCGGCCCTTTTTCTGTCCTATACCTCTATGTCTTCTTATCTTTTATTGATTATATATATATATTATTTTCTGAAAAAAATTATTTGATGCATATCACAAATTAGTTTAAAAAATATGCTCTTCCTCTAAGTCAGAAGGATGCACCCTCTCCTTATTTTTTAGTAAATTTTCCTAGACTGTTTAAACTTACTCATTCTTGAGTGTGAAGAGAGAACTGGAAATCTTAGAACTGGTATTTCCCAAGAGACCAAGGAAATTGCTTTCCATCAACTGGACTTTTTGTTAGTGAAAGGGACGGCCAGTTACAGTTGTACTAGCACAGCAGGAATAAACCGGGATGCTTGGTCACCCTACCTTAACCTGCTGCTCTGTCACATGAAAAATGGTGGAACTTCCCTTTCAGATCTCCTACTGGAGGGTGGGAGACATGGCTGAGAACCCAAGTCCTATCTATGATTTACTGGGGGTTTTGTATATTGCACATGCTGCACTGAGAGGTCTTCTCCTTGTTCGCAGATGAGGCCTCCCTCTCTCCTCCAGCACCTCCATCCAAGATGTAGAGCCCAAACAAGTCTCTTCTGTTCATTTTCTCCTTGTATCCTGTCTCCAACTGTCTTTCCTTACAGTTTTAATTAATTTGGGGGAAGGGGTAGTTGGGCCTATGAGTACACATAGAGACATAAGTTCTTACGACTAGAGGTGGGAAAGAGCATTGTGGTCATGTCGGAATGTGGATGCATAGTATCCCAAGATGCAGACTTTGTGGAAGCAGTTAGTTATTTTTAAGTGTGTAAATTTCCTCAATTTCCTGCTTGTCTGGTCATCAGTTGCTTTATTCAGTATGATTTCAGTGGCCTTTCAGCTAGGGAAATTCCATCAAGTTCTGGCAATAGGCTAGTTCTGGTTTTAGGATGATTCAAGGATGATGTGATAACTTTTTCCATCTTTCTACTTTTTGCCTGGGTATTTTCATAAAAATTGGAAAAGCTACATCGTGATTACCAGCCAGATGTTATTTTAATTTTTTATTGTTGGCTTCTACATAGCACTTAGCATGCAATAAAATTGAAATCTCACTTCCCTCTATCTGGACAGGAGAAGGCTGTGGGGAGCCTGATATTAGTCATCTAGATTTATAGTGATAAAGAGGAAAATTGGTTTTTGAATTGTGGACAGAAGTGAATCAGCAAAGAACGGCTAATTCCACGAATCTTCTGGACTACTCAGTCCTGCAAAGGAGCTCTCTCTCAGCACCATCACAGAGAGGACCCGTCAGTAAATAGCCAGCGGATGCTTCGTTTGTTTGTTGGTTTATTTGTTTATTTGAGGGTCTACCTTGTGCAAGTTCTGGTCAAGGTGATGAGCATCAGAAACATTTAAAATGTGATCTCTACTCATGAGTGAATGTATAGTCAATCTCACTGGAGAAAAAAGATGCATTTAAGGTTAAACGTAATATCACAGCCCTGGTTGGGTAGCTCAGTTGGTTAGAGCATCATCCTGATACTCCAAGGTGGCAGGTGTGTCCCCAGTCAGGGCACATACCAGAATCAACCAATGAATGCATGAACAAGTAGAACAACACATCAGCAAGTTGATGTTGCATGCGCTCTCTCACCTCCATCTCTCTCCTCTTTCTCTCTTCCTCTTTCTCAAATCAATAAATTTAAAGAAGTAATATCACATCTTAAGTGTCCAATAAATGGTTTAGGTGATAAGCACATCAGGACTTAAGAGAAAGGCTACCCAGAAAAGATCTTAATGGGAAGAATATGTGAGTTGAGTTCCGACGGCACAGGAGTCCTGAGATCAGCTTAGGAAGGGCATTAAAGGGGAGCTATGCATAAACCCTGGTGGTGGGAACGTGTAGAACATTCAGAAGACAGGATGCAGAAGAGTTGGGAAAGCAAACAGGGGCTATATAAAGGAACAGTGATAGACAAATGAGGTCACAGAGTGAATGGTGATAGTAAGTCAAGGCAGATTACAGGGCCTACAAGTGCTAGGCTAATGTGAACATAATTAATCTCCAGATATGTTGAATCATCCTTAAAATGATCCTTAAATGTGCCATTCAGGTTTTAAAACTTTTATTGTACATGTTTCCTTGCTGTCTGAGATTTTGGTTGACTTCTTGCTTTCTCTAAAATAAGCATGAAATGGAACCAATGTAATATGCAGTCTCCTAAGATGTTCTTTAATTATTGGTTTGCAACACTCCGCAACTACATTATTTTTAAGTTACACATCCTTTTTAAATTTCTGTTTAAGAAATCAAATTGTTTAGATCTGTTCCCTCAGCGAAAGGCTTTGAAAATGTGTAAACTATCAGTAAATCAACACCAACTATTTAATGAATGAATAAATAGGTAACCATCGTTGCCTAGTGTTTTGCTCAGGTTACAACTTGATAAAACTTACCTGTACTGTGGCATCTCATTGAAAAGAGGATACTAAGTCTGAAACAAAAAAAAATCACCACTCAGTAGGTCAGTTCTTTAATATGTGCACCTACCATGTGCTGGGGAAACACAAAGGAGCAAGTGTTGTCTGGAGGCGTAGAAAAATATCAGAGAACAGTGAACATTGATGCATGATGAAGGGTGAGCAGAAGCCCAATGGACAAAGGAAGGAGGCTGGATAGACAGAAGGAACATCAAGATAAAAAGTCAGGAATCCAGAAAGATCATGGTATGTTTTTTTTTTATTTTTTAAATTAAGCTACTCTGTGTGGCTAAAGTGTCAGATTCATGGGGAGATGTCATGAGAGATGAGATTGGAAAGACAAGCTGGGGCCAGACTATGAAGAGCTTGAAACTACTCCTTGAACAAATATGTGAATAAGTTTAAAATGGTTTTCATAATAAATTGCAATAGTACTCATATTAGAGAAGACATCAGCAAATGTGTTATAGGTATTAAATTGACTACAAATTTACAGTCCATAATGGAACTTATCGAATCTAAAGACCTGATTTCCAGTGGTTCCAAGATCCTAGATATTAATGTTGTATCAATCAGAATAGGTTGGGTTAAGCTGTAGTAACAAGCAACCCCAAAATCTTAGCGGCTTAAAACAACTGATGCTGTATATGATGCTTTTATCTCATGACCCAAGCTGATAGGACCAGTACCTGAAACAATGCTTGTTTTGTGACCAAGGGGAAAAGACCATGCTGAAGCGCAAGCTGGTTTTTAAAGCTCCAACAAGAAGTGACGTGCATCACTTATGCTCACCTTTCACTGGCCAAGGCAAGTTGCCCAGACAGCCTTCAAGCAAGGGAAGGACATACACTGCCCTAGACAGAGGCAGGAAATACCTGGTTTACCAAAGTGTCCAGTCTACATCAGTAAGCCACACACACAAGTCATCTCAAAGCTTGAGACTTCTTGAATAATTCATTCATATTTTGATTGTGAAAGGGATCTTCAAATGAAGGTCCCTAATTGTTTGATTTACAAGGGAGACATTTCTGCTATTAAATGGAAATCATCTTCAAAATTCACTTAAAATTGTAAAAGTCTTCAGCTCCCACCTTTTGCCAGTATTCATTGAACAACTGCGTGCTGGAGCACTGTGCTGGATGCTTTCAAATGTGTGTCCTCATTCAATTTGTAGAACTGTGCAATATGTGTCAGATAAAAAGGCTGTGGGAGTTTAGGTGCCTGTCTGACAACGTGTATGGATTGGGGAAAAGTAGGTTTATAGTTGTGAGTATGCAAAATACAGGGTATATTCTTGTGTTATTATTTATTAATTATAGTCTTATTTTCCATATAAACAATCATACACCTACTTTTGCCCCTCCCATAGCTAGTAAGTGCATTCAGATTATTTATGAGAGACCTATAGGTACCATATATCTGATGTTCTCATGGAATTCTTAAAGGGATTTGAAAGTGTCATCCTCAAAATTATTTAAGAAAATAGTTCTTTGAAATCAGTTTTGTTTCCATATATAATTGTTATATGTCTCTGAAGGTTAAGTTATTAATGTCTATCTTATGTCTGAGAAACATTTAAAAACAGGGCTGCAGTTAACCAAGTAGAACACAGTGGTTTATGACTTCCTCCAAGCCATCTATGTAATCCTTTATTCATTTCTACGTAGTGATATAGTGTGTGGACATTTCAGTGAAACATCATTTCTTTCCGTCCTCCTACATGCTTCCCATGTATTAAAACAATAATTATAAATCTACTTTGATTGCATTATACAGCAACATTTAGTAGCCCTTACATTGTCACACTGATCTATTTAGAAATTTCCCTATGGAGAGCTTAAATGAATGGCTTTCATCTATTGGCCTCACAGAGTTTGACTCTTATGTTCTCTTAACATTTCTCCTATGACTCATTGTTATGTTGGAAGTTCCCCTCATTATTAATGCAACCTCATTTCCTTCAATATCTTTTCTGTGTCAAGTACAACTTGTGATTCTTCCAAGTGAAACTCTTTTTCATTATGTGGACTGTTATTCATGTATGTGTGTAGATGT
>VMDR010014129.1:0-23954 GCA_007922815.1 Macrotus californicus | reverse complement strand
ATAAGTTAGTCAACTCCAGCAAAGCTCAGATCAAATGGAACTGTTTATGGCTGTGTGGATCTATTAAATGACCAACTCCCCCAGATTCCACATTTTGGGTGTTCCTCCAACATTCCACATTGAACTAATATTTCTCTCTACATATGATTTATACTTGGAAAAACAATGGGGTAACATTTGTTGTGTTTATTATGCGCTTAACACTTTACACATGCTAAATTATCTACTCCCCATCAGCCCTGTAACTGTTGTAACTGTATGCATTTTACAGACAGAAAAAAATAAGGGTTGCCTAAGGTGGTTGTTGGGCCATCCAATAACTTTATTCTTGTTTTTTTTAGGAAACTCTATACTGTTTCCCATGTGGCTGTACCAGTTTATACCCCTTGGAAGTACATGAGGCTCCTTTTCACCACAACCTCCCCAGCACATCTGAGAGCGGATCAGAGACCTAAGTACAGGGGCTAAAACAGTGCCTTCCACGGAAGGAAACATTCATATTAACTTGTGGGCCATGGTCTGAGAAAGGGTTTTATGACTCTGACTTCAAAGGCAAGGGAAGCAAAAGCACAAATAAGTGAATGGAATTATGTCAAACTGAAAAGCTTCTGCACAGCAAAAAACAAAACAAAAAACCAAAAAGAAACCAACCAAGTGGGAAAAGATGATTGCAAATAATACCTCCAATAAGGGATTGATATTCAAAATGTATAAAGAACTCATACAACCCAATAACAACATAAAACCAAAAACTTAATTTAAAAATGGGCAGAGGACCTGAACAGACAACTTTTCCCAGAAGATACACGTGGCCAACACATTTGTGAAGAGATGTTCAACTTCACTAGCCATTGTGGAAATGCAAATCAAATCTACGATGAGATTCCACCTCTCACCTGTTAGAATGGCTATCATGGACAAGACAAGTGACCATATGGTTTCACGCATATGCACGATATAAAACTGAAAACAATGCGCTAACAATACAAGCAAACAAAATCTCAGCGACACAGACAACAGTGTGGTGGTTACCAGAGAGGAAGCAGGGGGAAGCTAGCAAAGGGTAAAGGGGGTCAAATATATGATGACAGAAGATTTGACTTTGGGTGGGGAAGGCGCAATGCAATATACAGGTAATTATTAAAGAATTGTGCACTTGAAATGTATATAATTTCATTAACCAATGTCACCCCAATAAATTTAATTAAAAATAAAAAGACATTCCAAAAGGCTGGGAAACTTATTTATTATGACAAATAACAAAGTCCCTGCTGCCAGAAGGCAGGCCCATGTCAGAACATCTAGAGTGTTCAAAAGTCCTGAAAGGGAGAAGGTGGGCTCCGGCATTGAAGGGGAGACACAGCAACCCCCCGTGCTGTGCCAGCCAAAGGACATCTTGTCTCTGCGAAGTGACTCACCTCACTGGCTGCCCGGCCCATCTGGCTCCCAGCCCTCTGTCCTCTCCTCCCACACGCTGCTCTGATGCCAAGTGAATTCTTATCTGATGGGCCCACGGGGGCCTGTGGGTGTGGCGGGTGTGTGTACACAAATTACTTGTTTTACTCTTGGCTTTCTCATCTTTTCTAAGCGTCCATTGTGCCTTAACCTTTTCTGCCTGCCCTTTGGGAGAGAGCAGCACTTTACTGAATGTCCTTTGAATATTCTCATTCTTTTGTACCATGTGACTTAATAATAAAATCAGTTTCCAGCAAAATAAATAAATAAAGAAAAAGAAAAAGAAAAAGAAAAACTAGGGATCAGTAAAATCAAGTTAGTTTCCCAAGCCTCACAGCATGTAGGTAGCGGGGCCTAGAATCAATCTGGGCAATGCAGCAATTCACAATATTGTCTGATACACAAGGCCTCAGAAAGCAGCCTGAGAATTGGGAGGGAGGGAATTCACAGCAGACAAATCCTGGGAACCATCTGAGCTTGACTTTTTTTATTCCCACGAAGATAGTTTTATTATAGGAAAGATAAAACTGACTGTTATGCTCACATAAAATTAATTCCACAGTTGTTCTTTACCAATGAATGCATTCAAAGTCTAAAAATAACCATTGTAAATGAAAACAGTTGGTTTATTAGAGGGGTGGGATTCTAGATTTTTCCTGCTTCCTCCTCTCCTTTTCTTTCTGTTACTCTTGCAACAACATTATTTATTAGATAATATTTCATAAAAGTTATAAATAGTAATAATATTAAAAATATAAGTGTTTCCATTTTATCCCCCCAAAACTCCAAGATGAGAAAATTACTAAATTAAGAGAATGATGGTTAATATTGTTTTACTAGGGTCTTAAAATGCAAATAAACTGTGTACATGGGGAAAAGCAATGCCTTTTTTAGTGCACTAAGCAATTTGCATTACAACTTACAGCAACTCATCTTCTACACAGTCTTGCTTATAAAAACTGGGTACATATATAGCAATGGCAAGACTCTAGTTTTCATTATGAAAACTATAAAAAATAAATGTGGAAATATAAGTGATCTATTTGTAACCAGACTACAGGAACCCTGAAATAAAATCCAAAAAGCAAGATGGTATATAATAATATTGCTTTTGAGCGCTGATTTATATGATATTCTGGTGCTGGCAATTGTTCTTAATTATTCTTGCAGCTTAACAAACATACGGGAAGGAGAAAATTTGGCAGTTACTGTTCACTTAGAAGAAAGTTCATTTCTTATTTTTGCAATAGGCCATCGCTCTATTGTTGTTTGTACGTTCATTCAACAAATCGTGGTTAGGTGCCCACTATGTGCAAGACATCGAAGTGAAGATTGGGGTTATGGCAGGGTCATTGGTTGGAAGAATTGTTGGGAGCTCTGTGTGTTTGTGTATTAAATTTTGTCCTCGCATGTTCTTCAAAATGTTTTTTTTTAAAGAGAGAAACATGTATACTCAGCAGACCTACTAAATTCTGCTCATAATGGCTTCTCGGATATGGTTTTTTTACTCCATTTACTCTATTACTTCAAGCTCTATTTCTTAACAACACAGGGAGAGCATCACCTTCCTCTTGATGCCTTTTCTGGACAAAATGCAGGTAGAATTTGTCATTCTCTCCTTTATGCCATTTTACTTGATATATATCCATGATACATTCAATGATTTATTATATTTATTTTGTAAATGTCACAATGTGCTACCATTGGATTACAAGATCCTTGAGGGCATTTCTACACCTTGAAAACTCAGCAAAAGGCCAGGCTCATGGTGGGTCCTCAATAATGTTTGATTTATACATGAATGAAATATTTATAATACAAGGCAGATGGTAATTTTGACAAAAAGGAACCATCATAATGAGAATGTGGATAGGGGAATACATTTTAAATAATTTGACATGAGCGAAATAGTTTTTGAATTTATTTGGTAATTACGTTAGGACAGAGAAATCACTTTCCAGGTAGAAAAAATTATGTAAGCTCTTATTGGTGAAAAGATAATCATGGTAAACTCATGATAGGATAAAACGTAAGGGAAGAGGGCTGTTTCATTTACCAACTTACATATTCCCCTTACCATCTTTCATGTATTGAATAATTCTGACTCATTTATACATCTGATCTTTCGATCTTTCAACTGAACCTTCCGCTTTCCTTTAAAGAGCATTCACTGCTCCTTCTCCCATCATTGGGTCTTTTCAGGAATATCTTTTTAACTTTCCAATCTTCACTTTCTCTCTCTCTCTTTCTGGGGGGTTCCTACCTAGAAAATGTAATTTGTACCTTGACATCCATTCCCTTGTTCATTAATACCCACAAATGGAACTGTCCACCTGCATCCTTCCTTCTCTGTGCTTGCTTATCCCCATCTGTCTCTATTATCTCTTTCTCTGTGTCACTGCCAGCTTTAACTGAAGATATGGAAAACAGCCAATTCTTATTTTTTATTCTTAACTTTTATTTTTCTTTCTTTTCTCGGTCCAATCCCTGATTATATTGCCTGAATTGCCAGCTCTCTTAATGTGTCATATCTGATCTTTAACACTCGTTTATAATATCATTTAGGTTTTAATTCTGTAATGAATATAAATTGAATTTAGATACTATTACATAAAATCTCTTATCCATCACCCTAGGTGGTATATACTAAGCATCCTCTGTTTTGTAGCTATCATAGCAGACTGCAGATATTGTAATAGCTGCTACTTACCGTGCACCCTTTGTTTCAGGGTCTCCATAAGTCACATGTGCTTATACATCATGTACAGCTGTGTATAATGTATCTCCAAGCTCAACCTTGTTTATGAGGCCATTATTTTGGCAACAGGAAGAGTCCAACTTAGAAGTAGCAGAAAACTGTTATAAAATCCATATACATTCTTCCACAGTAGAGAGTAGTCTTCTTTCAAATAAGTAAATATGATATATGCTAGGAAACTATAGATCTGCGATTTTTTAATTTCTTATTTGTTTGATATTCTGATTTGGTTTATTATGTTCTACAGCAAATCTAAACAGTGCTTCAGGGTATTACTACAAATTAGCACAAGCTGTACTCAGAGTGTTCGAAAAGACTTATTTCTTTTAGGAGGATATTTCCCAGACCCAAAGCAGGAATGCCTGTTTCCAAACCTTTGTGATACATAAAGAAAGAGCATGGACAGGTGTGATCACCCCTCATTGTTTCTTTGAGAGAGATAAGGGAGTGTGCAGATAATTATGAGCTTACTAGGGTCAGCTAGAATAAGGGAAAGATTTATAATGGTCATGACTTTCAATCAGTTTTGTATTAAAAGTAAAACTTGTAGAATAAAAAACAACTTATCCTGCTTCCAACCTAACTACCTAGTTCATGTATCACAATCATGGGATAAAAAACAGCAACAACTGACATGCAAAATAACACTGCCCCTGAGATAAACCAAAAATAATAGCTTCACCTGGTTAATTCTGGTCCCCAAGATAATAAAGCCTTGGAGATTTCTCATAAACCTAGGCTTCCTATAAAACAATTTTATCTCTGATTTTTGCTGTGCTGATGTCTAAATATATGGCATGACCTTTATGGACACAGTAATCATGTGAGAAAATTTCAGAATGTCTACCACGAACAGACTAACGGGTATTTGGTGAGCTTCATTATTTTGCAGGGTTAACTTGAAATACTTATGTATTTTATTTGTCCAGCAAATAATTCTGACTCCCGTGAACTCTTTGCAGATCAACAACTCTTTCGTTCCTCTTCCAAATTTACTTTGTCTTTTAGACATTTTTGTAGATAGTTTTTGACAGATTCTGTTCTCTGAATAAGGCAGCATCCACACTGTTGCTCTGGGTCTGAAATCTTCAATTCAAATATCCTCTTGGACGACAACCTTCAAAGAGTTCAGCTTTCTCACTAAGTTCCTCCACGTCTGAGGGTCTTCAACCCTAGACATTCAGTCTCTATGGTCCTATGATTAGGTCTCAGTGTACTTCTTAGTTTTGTTTTTTCCCCTTAGGTGAGACAGAAAGGCCAGAGCAGCTGGAGCTGAGTATTTTCCTTCCCCAGTTCCATTAGACTCTAGTAAAACCCCTAGTGGGTTAGGCTCTGATAAATCAATTTCCCTTGAGAGCAGAACTTGTTAAGAATAGAATACTCTGGCTACTTTTTCCCACCCCGAACTGGCCCCCACCTTTGACAAAGTCGTTTTTATCAGATCTTTCCTGTGAGAACCTGGTAGGATGCCTGGAGGTAAAAATCACTAGATTGTGGGGTTCCCCCTATGACTGGGGCTCCCTGGCATATTTAACTCTTAAATCTGTCCACACTGAGTCTCTAGCAATTCACTCATTACAGTGCATGTTTCCCTACCCAGTATTGGTTCCTGTGGAGGTTTCTCTTCTGGAGTTTCTACCGTGGTCATTGTGATCCACTATATTTGTCTTTCTTTCCTTGCTGGAGGTGGGGGGCAGGGAAGAGATTTGTCCTGAGACCTCGCTGATCTGATGGATCTGCAAAGAGTTGATGAGTTTCAGTTTGTTCAGCTTTCTCTTGAGTGTGCTCAGTAGGGATAATGACATCCAATTTCTAGGCTTCTCACCTGCAAGACTGGAATTGGAAGTTGGATGTCCAGTCTCTAGAGGTCCCTGTTTGTTTCCTATGCATCTTCCCTTAGGCTTCATGCAACTGCATTTAAATCACTCACCTGTATAATGAAAATCTAATTTTGAAACAACCCGTCTGTTTGGATTCTCTGTCTCTGGACTACGGAGGACTTTTTGAAGAAAACTACAAACTGCAATACTTAGTGTACCTGACCCTCCCTCAGTATTTTCTTTCACTCTACCTATCTCCACCAGTCACTTGGCACCTTTACATGGAAATCTTCCTTAGTCCCTTCCACCAAGGGAATCTGTTGATTCTGCCTCCTAAAAACGTTTCTTCCCTGTCCATTTAGGTTCACCATTAATGAAGGTACATGATGCCTTCATTACCACTGTGATGTCTACAAAGCAGAGGATGCTTAGTACATACCACCTATGATGATGGATGAGAGATTTTATGTAATAATACCTCAATTTAACTTATGGTTTTTATTGTATTAAAAACCTAAATGATATTATAAATATGAGCTAAAGGTCAAATATGACAAAAACAGCCTTTTACTTATTCTTTCGGTCTTCAATCTTGAACTTTTTAATCTATTTCTCCACATTGTGGCCAGATTCTATCCTGCAAATTTAATTGTGGTATTCCCCTCAAAAATCTCCTTGTTCTTCGCTCTCTTCAGGATACAATTTATACTCAGGATTGAGTCAATATGGTGTTCAAAGCCCATCATGACTTGGTATCTTGGTACCTCTCCAACCATGGCTTTTACCCTTTAACCTTTTATTCTATCAAACTGAACTGTTCACCTTCAGTTTCCAGAAGAGACAATGGTCTCTCATATCTTGACAAGTTTGTATTAGTTGAATTATTTTATATCTCAAATGAGATATCAATTAGTCCAATAAGAATGACCCTTCAAGACTAGGTTCCTCCTTTGCCCTCCCTTACAACTTTGTCCTTGCTTTATTACAGAATCCATATTGTACTACTTTTTGTCCTTGCTTTATTATAGAATCTATATTACACTAATTTTATTTGCCTTTCCATTTTTTCTTCCTCATGAGGAAAGAAATCTTATTTTTTATTTATCATTGTATCCTCAGGATCTAGCAAACTACAAGTCACATAAAATGCACACAATGAATATTTATAATGAACTACAAGAGAATGCCATATGGGATTACATAAAACATGGAACTAGGTTCTGTCTCTATGTTCTTAACCTGCTTTCTGAACTTACGTGCTTATGCTCTCACTGTAAACTGTGAACTATGAGACTCAGCAGAAATTGCAAACAGCCGCCTTGCAAGCTAAATGCTGCCCACAAAAATGTTTGCTTCAGTATATGCAGGTTTTGGAAGAAAAGGAAGCCAATATTTAAAAGTAAAGAAGTTAAACATCTTAATTTCCACTTGATCTTAAAAGTCAGAAAACAGACACAGACCCCCAATCCGGCTTTGCAGTTGGTCAGGTGTGAGCATGTAAGGATATTTAGGTTTTTATTTACAAACATGATGTCCTTGGGAAAGTTACCCAATGTTTCTCATCCTTGATATACTTTGTTGTAAAATAGACATGATGCCTGTCTAACCACTATGCTGTACACCTGCATATAATATTGAATGTCAACTATAATTTTAAAAATATAGCTACAATGCTTAGAATTAAGCAGAAGATAATGTGATCCACATTATCTGGCACATGGTAAGTATTAAGTCAATAAATGATCAATTTATTATTACTGAAATCACCTATGGGCTTCTTTAGTTGGGTTTTATACATGTGTTACTCCCACTAACTGGTTAGTTGGTTCAAATGGCCATGACTTTAATAAGTTTGATATTGTAACAGGTGACCCACAAGCCATTGGGTGGTTCACTCCTTCTACTGCTAAGTGATCTTGCCTCTCCCTCTCTGGACCAGTCACCAGATAACATCCAATAAAATTCAGTATAGTTTTTATATCTTCCCTCTCCCACTGGTTTAGCTGTTGAGTTAGAAAAAAAAAACAAAAACTTAAACTCTTCATCCTACCTCTGCATCCATACTCCTTGCCTCCACATAGGAAAAGGAAACTCCAAACTGGATTTTAATTATTTTGCATTCACTGGATGACCTTCACTAATGGATGTGATCAAGTACCCATTAAAAGCCCCTCTTCTCCTCATTCCTGTCTTCCTAGAGTCAGTAGATTCCAGGAAACCCCAGCCATAGTGCACATTGTCATGTATCTTTTCTGGTCCTCTCTCCCTCCCTGGGAAGATGGAGGGATGTGTACTTTAAGTAAGAGGCTTCCCCTTGGGACAGTCAGACATTTTTTCCAGCTCTCATTTCCTCTTTTTTTTTTAACCACTAAATAGCTTTGCTTTAAGCTACTGGCCTGATATAGGATCACATCCTAAGCCAGTTTGGCCCTAACCATGAAAGGAAAATTACCTTTCCTTACTATCTATCACTTTCATTGTTTGGAGCACTGAGAGGGGTACTTTGAAAAGGACTTTCCTCACATTTCAGTGGTTTTGCTGTGAAGTTGAAGTAGACAGAAGCTTGCAAATCCATACCTACAATAGAGGTACAGCTTCCAGAGGCATTCAGAACAAACCATGGCACTGAGTAGCTAAGTTGCTACATTTTGCAAACCGGGACAGAACTGATGGGCAGAGAAACAAGGGAGAAAAGAGCAGCTTCCCTGACAGACTCGAACCAAAGGCAGCTGTCCTTCTTGTGCAGGTAAATTAGATGTCCAGGGAGAGAATGCACACCTCATACAGACACATTGGTTATAGACTTTTCAAACGCTGGTTCTTGGATGAGCATTCTTATCCTAGCTTGTCTCTGCACTCTCAATCCTGTATTTAATCCACTGATGCAGGCTAGGCCTTCAGGCTGTAAAATGCAGCAAAAAACTACTATGTGAGAACGATGACAAGGGGTTGTTTATACAGGACAGGGAAGTCCCACAGATTGCTCATATTTTTGTTTGCTCGTTTTGCTTCCAGAATTCCTCTCATTCCATTCTCCCTCTATGTTACTTCTCAACTCGATCTAAAGGAACTGTCTCAAGCAAAAAGGCCCAGGTTTAGTAGAAAATGATAGAATTTTTGTTCTACCATTGGAGTATGAAGGTTGGCTAAGGCTTGCAGGAATTAAGTGGGAAACATGAATAGGCTGCAAGGTTTGGGGGAGAAACATATAGAAAATAACATATTTATTATTGGACTTCTGAAAGCATAGACTTGAGAATACTTAGAGATATACCAGAGGGCTTAGAGGAGCTTCTTTTTTTCTTTCCAATAATGGTTAAATGAAGTCTATAATTCAGTTACATACAACATATTAGTATATGTACAAACTTCTTTCTTTTTAAAAAATGTTATTGTTGTTGAAATATAGCTGTCTGCATTTTTCCCTACCACTCGCCCCCACCCCAGCCACCCCCACCTCCCTCCCCTGATTCCACTCCTCCTTGGCTTTGTTCATGTGTCCTTCATGCAGGAGCTTCTGAACGGACAGAAGCCGTGTCATTCCAAGGACTGTTCTGATGATGGTTCGCCACCGTGGCCTTAGACAGCTCGTTTGTATTCAATGGCATCTTGGTAAAGTGGAACTGAAAATAACTTTATGTTTTCTCTTGCTTTCTCTATTTTGATTTTGTTAGCTAACAGGAGATTTAGATGAAAATGAGAAAGAAATATCCCCTTGCCTTGGTTATGCCCATGGCCGCAAATGCTACCTATCACGCTAGATTTTGTAGGTAGGAGACTGGTGCTGCTCTACATTTACATGATTGTTGAATCACTGAACTGTGGGAAATGGACACAGGAGGAATTGGGGGTTTTAGTCAATCAACATTAGAATGTGAAGAGGTATGCCTCTGCTGGGGAAAATAATACATTATGCAGCTGCTAAAGATATGGCCCATGCTAGTCAGAAATGAGAGTACCTCTAAAGAAAATAAGGAAATCAAGGAGAATATTAGAAGCTCCAGCTACCCAAGCGGTGGTGGGTAAGGTCAATTTTATACCTATGTTTCTGGGGTTCTTTAAAAAAATAATTCATTAAAGGAGGCTGGGGATAGTTCATACAGAGCATTGCAATGTCTGGTCTACTGAGTGAACTAGTCTAGAGAATACAGCAAGACACGATTTAAGAAGTAGATTTAGAAAAAAGGGACATAAAGTTTTAGTTTCTTTTACAGAGTGGTTCTGAAGACAGTTATTGCCCTGTCTCATTTAAGGGACTTTTGACGTCTTTGGTTACACTCTGTATCTCACTTATCAAAGGGGCAGAACAATTACAGACCTAACATGAAGCCATATGGAGATGGAGACAGAGTTTCCCTGGAACTCCAATAATGTCCACCTCTGAAGAAAATAGCACTATATTTGAATGATTCCTCATAGGAGTCAGCATAAAGACTAGCTCACCTGGAGTGAATAGAGGCAGTAGAGATCTGCTCCATCACTCCCTATTCCTCCCAAAAGGACAGCAGATGTTGAGGACCTGACACATAAGAATCCAGTATACTGACTGGAAGTCATAGGATCAATGTGGCCCTAAGGGTGCTGGTCATCACACTGGGTTCCTGAGCCACCTAAGTCAAAGACAATCAGACCCAATCGCTTTTTCTTTGGGATGAAATTAGAGGCCCTTAAAGATTCTAGAACCTAGGCTCCATGTTCCCAGGCAGCTTTACCAGCGTTTTACAGAGTCGTTGGGAACTAGCCTAATGATACAAGACTGATTATCATAAGAGACTTTCTTTTCCATTTGGCTGCTCTTTCCAGTATGCCTAGCTCCTTCTAGAGACATTTTGTCAGGAAGGTAAATTGGCCAGGCAATATTATTCCATCCTTGTCAATTGCCATCAATACTCAAATATAAGAGAGATTCCATATGTCCTTCATACATTTATTTCCTACGAACCTACACAGTGTTTTACCTGTTTTTCAGCACAGTATTCCTCAGAAGTTCCCAGAAATATCCCTGCTGGCAGGCAATGAACATACAACTTTGGCACAGAAAGTGCAGGTCAGTGCAAGCTATCAGGAAGCAGAGTGTGCTTTAAGGGTCTATAAAACAAGCGACAGTAGCAGCCATACAAAAAAGTGATTATTAAGCAACTACAAGATATAGCCAATTTATTTTAATACATTATATTTTAAATTATTTATTGCTGATCAAAGTCAGTTTGGCTGGACGGCAGGGAGTCGGGTTTTGTATTTCGGCAGCCGGGCTTTGTATCCCAATTTTCCATTTATTAGCTCTGTCCTTGGGCAAGTTATTCGAACTACTTGAAGTCTCACTTTCCTCCTTAGGAGAAAAGTACAGGGAGAAAGAAAAACCTGCCTCATCGGTTTAATGTAAAACTTATTCAGCGATTTGCAGCCCGTGTGCCATGATGGGCACTGGAGCACCATGAGAATTTTTAAAGCATTCAATACCTGACTATTAGTCAGAAGCATGGACCCCTTTTGCCTTAGATTGTCAAGTAAAAAAATGACAACAGCCAACACAATAACTATCCAGATGAATGAATCAAAATTATACCTATTTTTTGTCAGACTGGCAAAAATATATGATATATTTTTTGGTGGGCTACAGAATTTTAGTGATCAGTTTCTGTGTGCCATGAGATGAAAAAGGTTGGAAATCACTGGATTAAGTAATTATGTATAAATGTTACAATGTATATTATAAAATTTTTGGATATATTCCACCCCCCCCTTTTCCATACAACATTTATATCTAGCTTTCTACCTCTGCTTCCCAGGAGTTGGCCTGCTCTAGTTTAAGAAGCACAAATCTAGGTGATGAGGGCCATTTCTGGAAGATTCATCCTCTCTTTCAGACTGTTATTCCTCAGAGGGACACAGTGATTTATGCCACATTTGTTTCAAATAATGAAGCAGAAAGGCACTTTACCAAGTTCCCTGGCCCTAGGGAAATAGCTTCAGTTTGCTTTTGGTTTAACTAATCCCTTCTTCCTCTGGGCTGTTCATTTTTGTCCCTTTTTAAAAAAATCTTCCAGATTTGTCCATGCCTTCCAGCTATTCCTGCTGTCCATGGCACAATGATGGATTCTAATACAACAGCCAACAGCTGGAGAGGTTCACATTTTCTTTGGAAGATCCCATTGGCTGGTAACAGCGAAGGTGAAGAAATTTTTAGGCACTTCCCTAAAGGGCTTCACTACCATCCTTATGCCTGCTTTGTTTGCCCACACTGCTCTAGTGGAGGTCTCTTAACACAATGATTGCAAAACATCTAGGGGGATATTTTGATGTGAGGGGTTGCAGGAGTAGGTTTTATCGTTATTAATGAAACCCGCTCACCATGTGGCACAATCTCCTATTTCTTCTGAGTGCTGTATAAAATAATGCCTGATTGCCTGAGATATGTTTGTCCCCAGCATGCACTGCCAATTAAAATAATAAATAAGCAACACAAGCTATAGAGACTGAAGGAAAGGACAATTGTCTTTCCCAGTCAAATAAATGAGGAACTGACTAGGACACAGAATGGAGAACTAGAGAGTTATATATTTTCCTCTCCAGGGTGTCATTTTCATTGTTTCTTTATCTATGCAACCATGAGTACAAAGGAAGATCAAGGCCCATCGCACTAATAACAGCCAACTGAACTGTTTCCATTCTCACAAGATACAGTTTCCTTTCAGTGTTTCTGACTAAAACTCCCCTCAATACCCTGTAGGAAGCTTTGGAGGCAATGACTTCACTGAGGGAGATGAGTACATTTGCTTCATCCCATGAGAAGCCAACGAAGGCTGAATAAAGTATATATGAAAATAAATAAATGAAAACTACAAGGATATTCCATCTCAGGCTCAAACAATATAAATTACTCTTGTCAACCAAATTCTAACATCAATGACAATATTAGCTACACTATTAAGTACTCACTGCCTGCCCTTCACTCTGCTAAAACCTGCTAAAATCATCTTACTTTTTTTAAAGCACTTACTCTGTAGTAGGTGCTGTCATTTTCATGAGGATCAGAGAATATAGCTAATTTGCCAAAGGTCACAAAAGACTGAGTGACCATCATCATAAATTAGATTAAAACAATACATCTGATGCCAGTCATTCACTTAATGACCCTCGATGTGGCAGATTTTGATAATAGTTTATAAAGAAATCAATCAGAAGTATTACCTCAAAGCTGTTAATGCTTAGTCCACGTCAGCTCTTTATTACTCGGACTTAATTACAACTCTCAGGAGACCTCGAATGGAAAAGAGTTGACACTTGAACTGAACACATAATTTTGTGTCACACCTATATTGAATTACTTATTTACATGCCCCCCAACATACACATATACACGCTTAATATCAAGGTTCCAAACCAAAGACCTAGTTGTATTTACCTCCATATGTCTATATATGACCAGGTATATCCAGAAAGCATCCAGGCATGCAATATGAAAAATAGTGACATTTATTCAGGAAGATACAAAATACATTGCAGGTAGGACAATAACACCTCAATCCCTTTCAAAGTAGGCACCTTGGGACTCACAAAGTTCTCCTAGGCACCATCAGCTGCCCTGTCATATTTTCCTGAATCTCATTGATGGTCTGAAATCTCTTCCTTTTCAAAGGTGATTTTAGTTTTGGGAAAAGGCAGAAGTCACAGGATGACAAATGTGGTCTGTGGTAGGGCTGAGTCACCCGGGTGATTTGATGTCTCAACAAAACTTGGCATGAGACATGATGTGTGAACGGGCTTGTCATGATGAAGCTATCAATCACCAGTTGCCCATAGCTACAGCCTTCTGAATCATATGAATAGTTTCCGTGGAGGGATGTTTAAGTGTAAGGCAAAAGTTGATGCAGATTTGCTGCACTACTTGCTCAGTCATTTTGAATGTGACAGCCACACAGTACACATGACCACTCAACAGCATCTACCACCCCCACTGACTAGTACAGTGAAGTTGTCATTGTTCACACATGCGCATTCCAGTCCACTCTCTTTGGCTGCCAGGTTACATCAATGTTGTACAAACCACTCTTATTTTATTAACAGTGGTCGGACTTTCTCTGGACAGATTTTAGTATTTCTTATTACAAGCTCAAAATCATGTTAAAACAATTATAAATGAGAAAGGAGGAGAGATAAGAGAAATATGATTTCTTTTTCTTTTGAGAACTTACACAGTGCTAACAGAATTACAGATCTATGTATCATGTCACATTCATACTGTCATTTTGAAGATGGTAGAATTATCCTAGTTAGAGGGATCAGGGAACAGTTTCAGAGAACTTATATAATTGTAGAAAGTCACTTAGTACCCGGTAGGCCTGGGATGGGAACCTGCTTCTGCCAACAGCATAGCCCATGCTTTCTGTACAACATAATGTTTAGCATGTAAATTTTTCCCACTATTGCTCTTACACAGTTACGGCTAACTTACTTCCAACTCTGCTGATGAATTTTCAGGTTACTCTCAGTACTAGGTGATCAGTGCATTATCCATTAAGAAAGAAAATAGAGAAAGAAAAACAGTGCTTGGTTATATTTGCTTTGGGACTGTTGAATTTGAGGCATGCAAAACTGTGGGGCATGATAAAAGAGATTTTTCCAAAGGAGGTGAAAATATGTGTTTAAAATTCAGAAGATAAATTTGTATAAGAGATGGAGGCTTGGGAAACGGACTATAAAGGTGGTAACTAAAGCCTTGGTAGTTGATGAGGTCCCTGGAGGATCAAATATAGACTGATAAGGGTGCTGAAAGTTAGCTTTATGGAGTGAGCAGAAAAAGAAAAGTCTAAAGAGAAGATTTTGAAAAGAGCCATCTAGAAAAGAGAAGAAAGACATAATTTTACTAGAAGATAAGAGAAGAAAAGGATTCAAGAACAAAGAAAGTGGAATATATTAAATTGAGTTAAGATATGCCCACTGGACATATCAGCTAAAAGTTCTGTCCTACCAACTATTTGAATTAAAGTTTTGGGGTTATATCAGCCTAGCTAAGGGACATTTAAGTTGGGAGAAAATTTCATTTAAGCATATTAACACAGAAAACTCTAGAGTAGATTTCTAAGCAATGCCTAATATAAATAGAGCATAATTGATATCATGAAAGAAAAGGCACTATCTACGCCCTTATTCTCATGTATTTTTCTTTAATGTATACATTGTCACCTCATACATTACTTATAGATTTGTTGTCTTCCTCCTCATAGTAAAATATAAGCTCAGAAAAGGAAACACTTTATTTTATTACTACTGCACCCTCAATGTCTAGAACAGTAGCTTACCTAATACAATCCATCTCTTGTAAGTAGAAATAAAGTTTTATCAGAACACATTGTTCATATTGCCTGTAGCTGCTTTGGCAGAGTTGAGTCAGTGTGACAGAGACCATGTAGCCTGTGAACCAGAAATATTTACTATCTGGTTCTCTGTAAAAAAGAGTACTTGTACCTAGTGGTAGTTCAATAACTGATAAGCTAAAGAGAGAATAAATGTTAAAGGCATATTCTCAGTTACTCAATGTTGTTAATCAAATTAACTTTTCTAAGCTTTGTTTCTGATTTGTAAGGATGGGATAATAACATACAGTATATCTTAAAGGACAGAAGTGATTATTAAATTACATATATAATTATATATATTATATATATGTATAATTGGCAAATGGTCAAATCAAAAAATAAAAATTCTTTTTCAATTCCTTTCTCTCTTTGAAATCCCATCAGTGAAGGTGATTTCCCTGCCTCCTGAATGTCTCTGCCAGGACCACCTGAAGGGTCAGCAATATGAAGCCAACAGGATAATATTAACTCACCCAAATAAGATGTCCTCTGTCCCCAAAAATTGTGAGTCCTAGGATACACAATCATAACAAAGGGATAGGGACTGAGTCATTATGTCATTATCAAAATGATTTGATTGTGGCAAAAGGAGTATTGGATAATAAACAGGGATGTTTGGGATTGATAAAAACAGTTGGCATAATTTTCCAAGCCACTAGTGTTCACCTTTCTAGTCATTCCAGGAGAGCTCTCCATTACTCATGCCTTTCTCTGCAGTGTGGTGCCTCCTACAATGCCGTGGCCATGGCCATTTAGCCTCTTAATAATTTTGTAATTTTTACTATTTTTTCTTATGGTTGTTGGGTATCACATGAGAAACTGATTTTGTAAGACCATTAGGCTTTTAAAAAGCACTAGTACTGCTTCTGGTCAAGATGGAGGTGTAGGTAAACATGGCTCACCTCCTCACACAACCACAGCAAAAATTACATCTAGACTGCAAAATAAGTATCACCCAGAACTGTCCGGAAATTGAGCTGTGGAAGTCTAAACAGCCAAAGAATTAAAGAAGTCACATTCATCCAGACAAACAGGAGGGGTGGAGATGCAGTAACACAGCATGGGTGGTCCCACACCCAAGTGTGGTGGGTAAAAATTGGAGGGGATATCTCAGGAGTGAGGGATCCCAGCCCCACAACAGACCATCCAACCCAGGGTTCCAGTTCCAGGAAGATAAGTCCCCATACCTTCTGGCTGTAAAAACTAGTGGGAGTAGGGGTAGCAGAATAAACTGCAGAATTCTCAGGAGTCTTCTCTTAAAGGGCCTGCAATGGACTTAGGACTTACACAGACTTACTGCTTCTGGGCTTCAGCACCAGGGCAGCAGCTGAAAGGGCACCAATGGCGTACGGGGAGAAATTGAAGTATCTGGCCTCAGGGCAAGTGGCAGGGGACAGCTTCCTCCCAGACAAATGTCCAGAGGCCAGACAGTGGCATCATCCCCTTTCTGAGCCCTCCCCCACACAGAAGCACAGAGCAGTGATGCCATATAGGACACTCCATCAATCTGGCTCACACATGTTGCCCTGCCCTGGTGATTAACAAAGGCTTCACCCCATTCAATCTACCAGTGTGCTCTTCTACACTAGGCCACACTACTAAGACAGGGAGTCAAAGCAGCTCTACCTAATACATAGAAACAAACACAGGGAGGCTCCAAAATGAGGAGACAAAGAAATATGGCGCAAATGAAAGGACAGAGCAAAATTCCAGAAAAAGAACTAAACAAAATGGAGATAATCAAGCTATCAGATGCTGAGTTAAAAACACTGGTTGTTAGGATGCTCAAGACATTCATTGGATACTTCCAAAGCATAAAAAATACCCAGGCAAAAGTGATGGTAACCCTAAGTGAAAAAAAAATTACTGGAAGCCAAAAGTGGAGGGAAAGAATAAAATCAATGATTTGGAACATAAAGAAGAAAAAAACATTCAATCAGAAGAACAAGAAGAAAAAAATTTTAAAAAAGAGAATAAGCTAAGAAGCCTCTGGGACATCTTCAAATGTACCAACACTTGAATCTTAGGGTTACTAGAAGAAAAAGAGAAAGAGCAAGAAATTGAAAACTTATTTGAAAAAATAATGAAAGAAAACTTCCCTAATTTGGTGAAAGAGATAGACACATAAGTCCAGGAAGCACAGAGAGTCCCAAACAAGATGAACCCAAGGAGGACCACACCAAGATACATCATAATTAAAATGTCAAAGGTTAAAGGTAAAGAGAGAATCTTAAAAGCAGCAAGGGAAAAGTGGAGAGTTATCTACAAAGGAGTTCCCATAAAACTGTCAACTGATTTCTCAAAAGAAACTTTGTAGGCAAGAAGGGACTGGCAAGAAGTAGTCAAAGTGATGAAAAGATAGGACCTACAACCAAGATTATTCTGTCCAGCAAAGGCATCATTTAGAATGGAAGGGCAGAAAAAATGCTTCCCAGACAAGGTAGAGCTAAAGGAGTTCATCATCCCCAAGCCCTTATTATATGAAATGTTAAAGGGACGTTTTTTTAAGAAAAAGAAGAGCAGCCCTGGCTGATGTGGCTCAGTGGATTGAGTGCTAGTCTGAGTTCCAAAAGGTCGTCAGTTCAATTCCCAGTGAGGGCACATGCCTGGGTTGTGGGCCAGGCCCCTAGCAGGGGGCATGCTAGAGGCAACCACACATTGATGTTTCTCTCCCTCTCTTTCTCCCTCCCTTTCCCTCTAGCAAAAAATAAATAAATAAAATATTTAAAAATTAAGAAAAAGAAGAGCAAAACTATGAACAGTAAAATGACAACAAACACACAATGATCAACAACTGAATTTAAGCAAAGAAGCAGAACAGAAATGGAATCATAGAAATGGAGATCACATGGAGGGTTATCAGTTGGAAGGGAGAAAGGGGAGCATGGGGGAAAAGATACAAGGAATGAGAAGTACAAATTAGTAGGTACAGAATAGACAGCGGCATATTAAAAACAGTATAGGAAATGGAGTAGCCAAAGAACTTATATGCATGACCCATGGACAGGAACTCAAGGGGAGGGACTGCCAGAGGGAATGGGGGCTACCAGGCAGAGGGGGCAAAGGGGGAAAATTGGGACAACTGTAGTAACATAGTCAATAAAATACATAAAAAATTACTAGAACTGAAAGTTATTACAAGCTTTTGTTCTTAAACACAGACACTCGACCAAGTAAGATTCATTTCATTTTATTTTAAGAAGGGACTTGAACATTAAAACTGATGCCTTTGGAATTGACAGATACTAAGCAGGAGAAAAAATACAGGTATTCAAATTTTCAAAAGGCTTTTAACAGTTTAGAAACAATAGATAGTATGAGAGAAATATCAGAAAATAATGCTATTAAATACACAATTAACTAAGAGTGTCCAACTCTTTTGTCTTTTAGGCCTGACCTTAAGTTCACCATCTGTCAGGAGACACTGCCTCTGTAACACTTCATACACAAGTTAATAATCCTTTGAAAAGGGAACACTAAGAAGATCAACTGGGAACAATATCTGTGAAAACATCACAGGATGAATATATTGAGTGGTTTCACTAATTCATTTGACTGGCGAATATTTATCGAACTTGTGCTAGACAAAGCACAGGAGGGCAGAATACCATAATGCCACCTTAAACAAGGCTTATTATTCTTAGAAATATGTATTAATTAGGAATACGTTTAACATTTAACTTTTGTCTAGTTAATGATACAATTAAATTTCAATGAGATGTTGAAGTAATGGTTTACCAAGAAGTTTTTTTAAAAAATATTAAATTTACTGGGATGATATCGGTTGATACAATTATATAGGTTTCAGGTTGTACATTTCTGTGATACATGATCTCTATATTCCATTATGTTCGCTGTCCAAAGTCAAATCATCTTCTGTCACCGTATGTTTGATTCTCTTTACCCTCTTCTACTACTTCTGAGCCCCCTTTCCCTCTGATAACCACCACACAGTTGTCTGCATCTGTGAGTTTTTGTTTGTTTATTTGTTCTTTTTGTAGCTTTCAGTTTTGTTTCCCACATATGAGTAAAATCATATGATTCTTGATTTTTCCCATCTGAATAATTTTACTTAGCATAATATACTCAAGATGCATCCATGTTGTTGTAAGTGGCAGTATTTCACCTTTTCTTATGGCTGGGTAGCCGTATTCCACTGTATGAATGTAGCACATCTTCTTTATCCACTCATCCATGGAAGCACACTTAGCTTGTTTCCATGTCTTGGCCACTGTGAATAATGCTGCAATGGACATAGACGTACATATATATTTATGAATAATTTTTTTAAATCATTTGGGTGATATCAAGAAGAATGATGGCTGGATCACATGGTAGTTCTACTCCATTTTTTCAGGAACCTCCACACTGTTTTCCACAGTGGCTATACCAACTTACATTCCCCCCAACAGTGTGTGAGGTTTCCTTTTGTTCCACATCCTCTTCACCTTATATTACTTGTCCTCTTGATAATAGCGATTCCAAAAGGTCTGAGGAGGTGTCTCACTGTGGTTTTGATGTGCATTTCCATAAGAGCAAGTGAGGTTGAGCACCTTTCCATACAGCTGTTGGTCATTTATGTCTTTTGGAGATGTGCCTGTTCAGGTCCTCTGCCCATTGTTTAAATGAATTGTTTTTATATTCTTATTGGGTTGTATAAGTTCTTTATACATTTTTTAATATTAACCCTTTATCGAAGGTGTTGTTTGCAAATATCTTCCACCATTTAGTTGGTTCTTTGTAGTGTTGTTGATGATTTCTTCTGCTGTGCAGCTTTTAAGTTTGATATACTTTCATTCATTTATTTTTGCTTTTGCTTCCCTTGACTTTGAGGTCAAATTCATAAAATCATCTCTGAGACAAGGTCCATAAATTTAGTACCTACATTTCCTTCTATGTAATTTATTGTTTCAGGTCTTATATTTAGGTCTTTGATCCATTTTGAGTTAATTTTAGTATATGGTGACAAAAAGCAGTCTAGTTTCAGCCTTTTAGTGTGGCTTTTATGTTTCCTAGCACCATTTATCGGAAGTCTTTCTTTTCTTCATTGTATGTTTTTGGCTCCTTTGTCAAAAACTATTTGCCCATATATATGTGGGGGGTTTTCTTGGGCTTTCCATGCCATTTCATCCATCTGTATGTCAGCTTTTATACTATTATCACACTTTTTTGTGTCACTTTGTAGTATAATTTTAAGTCAGGAAATGTGATACCTCTGGCTTTGTTTTTTTTTCTTTTTACTTTTTTCTTTTTTCTCAGAATTGCTTTGGGTGTTCAAAGTTTTTCAAACAAGTTTTAAGATGATATATAATATCTATTTTTGTTTCATCTGAAGTTGAAATTTTTGAAGTTTGTGGTTTTAAAAATCAAACATAATACTTATCATTTATTTGTTTTGTTTCTAAATGGTAAAATAAGAATGCTTTCATGGTGCTATTTTCAAACAATTTTTCTCTAAAGAAAACATTTAGGAATTCTGGCCAAGATGGAGGTGTAGACAGACATGCTTTGCCTCCTCGCACAACCATAAGAAGGATCACAACTAACCTAAAAACAAAAAACAACCAGAACTGCCAGTAAAGCAAAGTGTATGGAAGTCTGACAGCCAAGGATTAAAGGAGAAATGTTCATCCAGATGGGTAGGGGGGCTGGAGCCAGGGAGGTGGGGCAGAGAGGACACGGTGCAGTGGCAGCAAGGCAGCGGTGGCAGTGGTGGCTGGCACAATGGGTGGTCCTACATTCATGTGTGGTAGGTAAAAACCCGGGAGGGACACCTGGGCAGCGAACCATCCCAGCCCCAGGCCAGACCATGCAGCTCAGGGTTCCAGCACTGGGAATTAAAGCCTTATAACTTCTGGCTGTAAAAATCCAATGGGGTTTGGGGCAGTGGAAGAAAGTGCCAGACTCTCAGGAGAGTCCATTACAAGAACTGCATAAACCTATCCACTGTGGGATTTAGCGACAGGGCAGCAGCTCGAAGGGTGCCAGTCACATACAGGAAGTGGAGGGAGTGACTGGAAATGGGGCGAGAGCTGAGCAAGTGGTATTGTTCCAAATCCAACCCCTCCCCCACATACAGCAACACAAAGTGACAAAGTGGGTTGCCCCACCCTGGTGAATACAACATAACAGGGGTGCTAAGACAGGGCGTCAAAGCAGCTCTACCTAATACACATAAACAAACACAAAGAGGCTGCCAAATTGAGGAGGCAAAGAAATATGGCCCAAATGGAAAAACAGATCAAAATTCCAGAAAAAGAAATAAGCAAAACAGAGATAGCCAACTCATTAATGCACAGTTCAAAACACTGGTGTTAAGAATACTCAGAGCACTCACTGAATATGGCAAATGCATAAGGAAAGAAAAGAAGGCAATACTGAGTGAAACAAAGAAAAATCCACAGGGAACCAACAGTGAAGGGAGGGAAGCCAGGGTTCAAATCAATGATTTGGAACATAAGGATGACATAAATAGTCAACCAGCACAGAATGAAGAAACGAGAATTCAAAAAAAACGAGGAGAGAATAAGAAGACTCTGGGACATCTCCAAACATACCAACATCCAAATCATAGGGATGCCAGAAGAAGAGGAAGATCAAGTAATTCAAAATTAATTTGAAAAAAAATAATGAAAGAAAAACTTCCTTAATTTGGTGAAAGAAATAGACATATAAGTTTAGGAAGCACAGAGAATTCCAAACAAGTTGGACCCAAAGAGGGCCATACCAAGATACACCATAATTAAAATGCCGAAGGTTAAAGGTAAAGAGAGAATCTTAAAAGCAGCAAGAGAAATGGAGTCTTACCTACAAAGGAGTTCCCATAAGACTGTCAGCTGATTTCTCAAAAGACACTTTGCAGGCTAGAAGGGGCTGGAAAGAAGTATTCAAAGTGATGAAAGACAAGGACCTACATCCAAGATTACTCTATCTAGCAAAGCTATCATTTAGAATGGAAAGGCAGATAAAGTGCTTCCCAGACAAGGTAGGGCTAAAGGAGTTCATCATCACCAAGCCCTTACTATATGAAATGTTAGAGGGACTTTTTTAAGAAAAAGAAGAGCAAAACAGTATGAACAGTAAACAGTAAAATGACCACAAACTCACAACTATGAACAATTGAACCTAAAAGCACATAAACAAAAACAAACTAAGGAAACAACTAGAACAGGAACAGACTCATAGATATGGAGATCACATGGAGGGTTATCAGTGGAGAGGGGAAAAGAGGAGAATGATAGAAAAGGTACAGGGATTAAAAAGCACAACTGGTAGGTACAAAATTGATGGTGGGGGGGGGTGGCGGTTAAGAATAGTATAGAAAATGGGGAAGCCAAAGAACTTATATGTATGACCCATGGACAGGAACTAAGTTGGAGGATTGCTGGAGGGAAGAGGGTACCAGGGAGAGGGGGACACAAGGGAAAAATTGGGAGAACTGTAATAGAATAATCAATAAAATATACTTTAAAAAATAAACAAATCTGGTCACACACAAAGATAGAAAAGAAAAAGAAAACAGTTAAGGTATGGCTTATCTTTGTTCCCAGTAAATGAAGAAAAAATGATGTATTGTTACTATTATTTTCTTTAACAGCGTCTTTACCAAGGAAGGCAGTTTCTCTCACTAGTGTCCCTTTCCCAACGTGCCTCTCCCCCACATCCTGTGTCCTCTGTTCAGTCACAACTTGGATCCCACCTCTTTCATACAGCACACATGACACACCACTTACTCTAAATAATGTGTGTTGTCCTCCCAACTAATGTGTAAGCTATTCATTTATTCAACAAATATTTTTCAAATACCTATTTTGTTGAGACCTATATGATAGGCTCCTAGGATATAGCTATGACAAAGCACAAAGGAAAGAAAAGTGTCTTTGCATAGTTAAAACATCATGATGCATTACATAATATTCATCAAATGACTACAATTTACAAACCTAGTAAGTGTTAAGTTATGTGAATTTGCAGAATAATTTTCACTTTTGTAATCATTATTATCTGTTTTTAACTTGTTTGTATAAAGTATAGATCTTACTAAATATTCTCTTCCGTCAGACTACGAAATTCATATGCTGCTTCTAACTTACTTTGGGAAAAGAATCTAATCTCTGGGAGCTTCAGTTTTTTGATCTGTCAAATTAGTATAAAACCATCTGCCTCCTGGAGTAGTTGTGAAATTTACATAAATTTGTTCATGTAAAATAAAAACAGCATTTTGATATGTATTTACTACTATGTTAAGATGTGGAAAAATCACAGCACATTATCTAGAGTTTTAATTTTGACTCTTCAAATTTTACACATGGTTCTGCATAAACCTCTAAATGTGAATTAGCATAATGTTTGGCCAATTGTAATACTGAATTCATACTTTTTAAAAGTCAAATTCATGTAAAATATAAAATAAATCTAAAAAGCAAGTGATAAAAAAGAGAAAAATCTTGTTATAAATATAGTAGACAAGGTTCATAGTTTTTTTTCATATACAAAGAGGTTTTAGGAATTATTTTTAAAATGTATTAAGATTCCAATAAAAAATGGGCAAGGAACCAAGAT
>VMDR010014128.1:0-23977 GCA_007922815.1 Macrotus californicus | reverse complement strand
AATATGTGGGGTGAGGAAAAAGGAGAAAATGTATATATTTATTTATATGTATTTTAATTTTTTTCTAGCTTTATTTAATGGGTAGATTCTAGAGTCTTTCATTAAAATGGGAATAAAGTGAAATGAGAGGAACAGAGTGTGGTGCAGGGGCGGGGGTGGGGATATGTTGGGTTTTGTACATGCTGGTTTTGAATGGCCTATGAGACATCTAAGGAGTGACGTTCAGGAAGCAGTTGAAGCAGATGACAGCTAGTGGGGTGGGAGGTGAGGGGGTGGAGAGATTGAACAAGAAGGAAAAAGGACTCATGGACATGACCAGCAGTGTGGTGATTACTGGGGGTAAGAGGGTGTAAGGGGACTAAACAGTAATGGAAAAAATACAATGAAGATTTTAAAAATACAAAAAAAGAGAAAGCAATTGGATAAGAATAAAAAAGAATATGGAATTCACAGGAAGAGACAAAGTTGACAAGGTAGATTTGGTAGTCATCAGCACACGGAATGCTGTCAAAGCTATGAGAGTGAGCGAAACTAGTCAGGGAGAGCCTACAAAATGAGAGAAGACGATGGGACCCCAGAGGATATGTTGAGATTCTGGGTAATAACGTATGAGGGTTACATGGTGGGAGAGAAAGCCACTGGGACAGAAAAAACAGAAGCATTCAGAAAGGAGAACCAGGGGAGAATGGTGTCACAGAAGCAAGAGAAGGGGAATTCCAGGAAAGGAGTAGTAACAATATAAAATATTGCCAAGAAGTCAAGAAGGGCGAAGATTGAGTTTGTGCTCTGAATTTTAAGCAACAAAAAGGAAATTAGTGTACTGCGAAAAGGAAAATTAGATGTGTAATGTTGGGTGGAAACCAGGTGTCAGGGGGTTTAAGAGCATACAGGGTTTTTGATTTCAAGATGGCAAGTAAAAACCTTTCACTTTATGACCCTTCTAACAAAATTACCCCCAAACAAGAAGGGGAACAAGAAACTGAAAGACAAAGTCAATCTTTGGTGAAAGTGAGAGGATTTGTAGCCTTGAACCACAGTACAAGAAGATGAAAGCAAATGGAGAAAGGTAAAGGACATGGCCGAGAAGAGGAAAGATGCACAGAGACTCTAACCATTGCCCTTTCCCAGCACCTCAGGCGTGGTCCGGAATAGGCATCACCAGGCTATGTTGTGGGCAGAAATGAGGTGAGGACTGCAAATATTAGAAATTGTGTAAAAATCTTCCCAGGGAGCATTTTGACCAGCATCTTAATTACTCAGTCAGAAAACTTCTTCCTCACTCCCAAAGGAGACCAAAAATATGGTTTCTGAAGAAATTGAATCAGAGAGACTATGGATTTAGGAACAATAGGCATTGAGGAATACAGAAATGAGGTGTGGGGATGGGCGAATCTGGTAAGACTTCTACACCCGTCCTGGCTGGTGTGGCTCAGTGGACTGAGTGCCAGCCTACAAACCAAGGGGTTGCTGGTTCAATTCTTAGGGCACATGCCTGGGTTGCAGGCCAGGTCCCCAGTAGGAGGTGTGCAAGGAGCAACCACACATTGATGTTTCTCTCCCTCTCTTTCTTCTTCCCTTCTCTTTTCTATAAATTAAATAAAATAAATAGAAAGAAAGAAAGAAAAGAAAGAAAGAAAGAGAGAAAGAAAGAAAGAAAAAGAAAGAAAGAAAGAAAGAAAGGAAGAAAGAAAAGTAATAAAAAAAAAGAATTCTACGCCCCTATACCACCACCCCATACCCCACTCCCACTGGCCTCCAGGCTTATGCTTCCCAGGCAAGAGACTGGAAAACCCTTCTCTGAAGAAATTGAACTGCCCCAAGGAAGACACAGATGTTAGTGGGTATCCTATGAAAAAGTCAGCTGCCATCTAATTACCTGGTAGCAACTCTCACAAGCTGACAAATTTCAGCCAGTCATGTTTTGGCGAAGATCATTAGTTGAACAAGCCTAAATCATGTTTCCAGTGAGCTTTTTAGTATCTCAGTTCTGAATGTGAATAATGGATAACCATCACCAGATATTGAAAAAAGCCTCCAACACAAAGGAGAGAGGAAAACCAAAACCAGACTAGCAAAGAGAAAAGAAGAGGAACTCAGGGGAAGTAGTGACAGTACAGGGAGATGAAGAGGATTCTTACCATCCTCAAAAGGATCAAGAAGACATTGGATCTGTTAAAATGTAATTTTCAGGAAATTAAAAACATGGTCCTGATGTAAATATAGAATCAGCATGTGTTGAAGATTTTATTCAACTCAGTTAATGGGGGATCTTGTCAGATAATAGGTCAGTTCAAAGGAGAATCTGAAGGATGTAGCTATTCAGTCAAGAATGCGGAAATGAACTTGCTAGTAGATGTAAAACAGGTTAATATCCTGTAGGTTAATGGTATGTAATATTGGGGCCACCATTTTTACTGGGTGGAAATTAAAATAACTGGATCACTGGACAAAACTTATTTTCATTGCTATGGATAAAAATAATTTGCTTTATTATAAGTTAACTTTACCCTTACAGTGTTGTGAAATAGCCCAGTCTTGTTGTTCCCAAAGTATGGTTCCTGGTCCAGCAGAATCAGAAGAAAGGAGGGAAAGGTCGAGTGAGGGAAAGAAGGGAGGAAGACAATAAATACAAAGAATGACTTCAAATGGACTTACTCATTTCATATAAACTTTTCCTCAATAGAGTTGATTTAGACAAAGACTCACATGATGGGGGAAAAATAATCAGACTTAAGAACAATACTGGAAGCCTTAAGACAATGGAGCATCGTTCTTGAAATTCTGAGCAAAAAATGGTTTCTAACCCAGAATGTTATACCCAAGCTGTCAATATCAGAGTGTGAGGATAAAAACATTTTCATGCTTGCAGGGATTCACAAAATTTTTCTCAAATGAACCTTTTCTCACTTGATGAAGTGAAGATGCTTTCTCTCAAATGATGACATAAAAGAGCGAGAAAGACAGGGGATTGGAGACCGGAGATGTGCTGCAGGAAGGAGATGAGGAGAAACTGCAGGGCGAGATGCCTAAGGATGGTACCAACATCGTATCTGTGCAGCCGGCCCAGTGAGCAGCCCTCCGAGACGTGAGCAGGGGGATGGAGGAGTCCAGAAGAGATTTCTTCAGGAATAAAGATGGAACAGATTTGACCAGATGGCAAGTTTACATTGAGAGTTTTCAGAGCTCTTGGTAGAAAACACACTCAGAGGTTAAAATAAAGAAAACAGAAAGAAATGAGGCAACTATTAACTCTATGAAAAATAAAAGTTTGAATAAGCAAGAACATTTAATCATGATACACTACTTGGTTCAGCAGTGAATGATATCAACATGGAATTGATCATGAAATCACTGGATGTGGATTTAAGTAAAATTATGCGAGAAAGTTATGATCTTTGTCTACCATAATAGGAACTCAATTGATAATATCTTAAATTAATGGATCTAGAGATTCCACTGTGTGCATGTTATACAGAACTGTGAAGGTCAATACTATAAGAATCATTGAGTTGAAAGTGGTTGCATCCTGGGAGAGGGGCAGGAGAGCCAGAGACCACTATTTTTGTGTATGATCTGTTGATTGATTAGGGTACAAAGAGAAATCAAATGAATGATTCTTATTCACCAATTTTCAATTAACTCACTTTCTGCTCCTGAGGAAAAACTCAAGACAGGTTCCACAACCTCTCCGGTCACTCTCAGATAATGGAAAGTCGTCGGGTTACTTTCAAGCATTGAAGATTTTGGCCTAGGCTAGTGATAACATAACTCCAGTCTGGTCTTGTTTATTATCAATACTCCATATTGAAAGTTAGCATTTTCTCTCTTCCCTCCGCTTGAGTCAGTTTCAGGCTGAGGTTCCAAAGGTCATGGTTGGCTTCTTCTCTTGTCCTTCCTCATTTCTGTCTTTGCCCGATAGTTGCTGCTTCTGACAGCTCTAGAATTGGCCCAAGGAGAAGAGGGCATTAGGGCACGAGAGCCTGGCTTTGCACAGCCCCAGCAGTAGTGATTTAACATCGGTGTCCTTGCCCCCCAAACTTCTGATATTTCACCCCCTCTATTTAGTTCCTTATGAAATCTAGAAAATCCTCTTGGATAAGATCCCTTTGCTTAGATAGGTCCCTCTCCACTGGGGACCAGATCAGTTCCCCCCAAATCATGTGCCTCTGCCTGTCCGTGAGGCACAGCTCAATTCTGTGCAGCCCTCTTACTCCAGCTGCAGTCTTCAGCTTTAGATTCTCTTAGTGATACTTATATTCCAGTCATATGTTCCCTAACCTCGGGAGAGACATGATTTGCCCTTCAAGAGGTCTCCTTGAAGCCCTCTTCCGTGGTTTAAGGTACAGAGTTAGCCCCCCAACCCCTCCTCCAGGAGGGAATGCTCAAGATACCAGCAGCTTTTTCCAAAGCAATCTTTCCTTTGGTTTCTAGCATCATCTACCTGTCCTGGAGTGGGTGATGGGCTCTTGTTGCTGATTAGGTGGTATAGTCATTTAACATGGCCTTCGTAGATGGTCTAGCACAGTGCCTTTGGTGTGTTTGTGTAGAAGATTTTTCAAAAAAAATTCTAATCCATTGATTATCTATACATGGTTCTTTAATGCATGACTGGTCTTCAGGCGATGTGACAGGTGACTCACCACATGATTGAACAAGCACTGGAAATGATCTGTTTAACAAGGCAAGTCTACTGATGGTTGCATTTTCAGGGCAATGTCAAATTATTTTAAAAGTTTCTAAGTACTCTCAGTGTCTGTATTTACCTTGTAGCAAACTGGTAAAAACAGTTACCGGCCTGGCACCAGTGCATGGACATATTTTGACTTGAACTGTTCCAGTATTTCCCTTTAGGACTGGAAGATAGCGGCGGTTACAGTATCGTTCCCGGCCTCTGGGGCATCAGCTAAAACAGACCCCAAAGTTCTAGACTAATATTCTATTATCATTATAATAGCTCTTTATTAATCCACGTATATTTATCATGCGTCTACTCTGTGACACGGATCCTACACAAACAGAGCTCCTACTCTAGAAAGGGGGGGAGAGATAATGATGAACTAAATATATATTACGGTAGGAAATAAGTGATGTGAAGAAAATGCTTGAGGTCAGGGGGAAGAGAAAATTGGAGGGAGATGGGAAGCTGCAGTTTTATATTGCATGGCCAGGGAATATTCTTTGCTAATGTTTCATTTGATCAGAGACCTGTATCGTGATGGAACCATGTATCTGGGTTAAGAGCCTTTTAGACCAAATGTTTTTAAGCATTATTTGCTTCTTGACTTAAGGGTATGTCTTACTTTGATAAAACAATCAAAGTCAATTTAAAAGTGAATGGGGAAAAATGAATGGGAGGTGAGGACATCTCATCTTTTACTTTTTAAATAAGTTTGCATAAGAAGGGAATGAGGAATTTAGGCAGTAAGCTCGGGAGGAGGTAGGATTCAGAGAGGTCTTTCTTGAATCAGAAGACGTGAAATGTTTTGGTGAGAAGGAAGGGGGCCTTCTCTGGGCCTGGAAAGAACGAAGGGGAGGATAAGAGCAGAAATAGATACATTTTGGGATTAATAGATGTTGTTAAACAGGAACAGTTTACCAAACAAAAATGGGGGTTTGGCTGCCTGCTGCTACCAAAGGCAAACTCTAGAGGCAGAGGCTGGTAAGAAAAGAAAGAAGTTTTTATTTGGATGCTGAATGATCTGGGAGAATAAGGAGCTCCCTGTCTCAAAACTCATCTCTCCTACAAAACCCAGACGTCCTCAGCAAGACTTAAACAACAAGCAGTGCCTGGAGTTCCTGCTCCATTTTAAAGTACTATCCTTTGGAGCCCATGGCAGCTGATAAGCAATCATCCAGGTAGCATAGCTTGTTCCCAGCTGCTGTCTGGCTTCAGGCTCCCTCCTGGAGGCTGTGTATGGAGCTGGTGCCATCATTGGCCATGTGGCTTCTAATGCTGCAAGGTCCCATGCTCCCAGTCCAGAGAGTGTGTGAGCTCATTGGCGAATGCTCCACCAGGTCAGAGAGAGAGAGAGAGAGAGAGAGAGAGAGAGAGAGAGAGAGAGAGAGAGAGAGAGAGAGAGACTGACTGTCCCTTCTGGAGGCCATGGGCCACATGACTGCTAAGGTCACATGGCCTGTAGAGAGGGCAGTCCAGTGCACCATCCGAGGGCATATTCCAAGCAGTGAACAATGAGCCAGAGACAGTTTCTTTGTTCCCTTGGAATTAGCTTTAGGTGCCAAATGGACCAGGTGCTTTCCCAAATGATCAATCAGTTTCCCAAACTTGTATGTGCTTCAGGTGGGTCCACCTCCCAACCAATCCCTTCCTTCCCCAGGCTAGACTGACAGTCTTTTTTGGTCCAGCACCTCCCCTGCACTATTTTAACTTCTATGGCCCATGTGCCTGCCTTCCCCTGGTGATACCCCCAATTTTGTACTGGTTGGGGGTAGGAGGGCTCTTCTCTTATCCAATTATCTTGCTAGCCTTGCATGTGCTCAGTGTAAGAACTTCCTCCTGCTGCCATCTCGCCCTGAGGGTGGGGGAGACTTCTAAAGCACTCTGTCATCTCCACATCCTGCCATGCACTAGGTCCCATATGAAGCCAGTTGACCACACTTGGGGCCCATTGGCAAACATCCTAAAGAAAGGGAACCTGGAAACCCCACATGACCTCTCAGGCAGCAAGGGTAGCCTCAGCGGGAAGAGTGAAGCATCTGCAGCTTGGAGCAGGACCTCCACTGGGGGTGGAGCAAGGCATGAACTTGGTTTAACTAGTCTTGCAGTGTTGTGAAACTCAGTGTTCTTGCCATGGCCCTGGGCTGTTTGTGAAAGTATCGTCTGGCTGCATACCATACCCTCAGTGCTTGAACCTCCGACCTCTGTCCCTGAGGAGTGTGGCTTGATGCACACATGGCTTCCAGGTTCCATTCCCATGACCTGGCTCATCTCCCCTCACAGCCTTTCTTATTCTGTGCCCTCAGCCTGGTCCCGTTAGTCCAGACAGGCTGTGTATCAGTATCAACAATGCTGAGGGTCCAGTTGATGTTAGATACTTTTATATTTGTCGAGGTATCAAACTGCTTGGTTGCAGATTTCAAAGCAGGTTTCAGCAATCTAGGATTAGGAGTTAAGGTGAAGGTTTGTGCTGATCCAAGATAGAAGGTGGAATGGATAGCTCCAGTGAAGGTGGCTGGGATGATGACAAGAGAATGCTTGAAATGATGCATCATGAGACCCAACAAGGAAGGACAGGAAATCACAAGGACAGGTCATGGATCCAACCAGGAGCAAAGAGGACTGGGAGACTGATTAATTTGAAAAGGAGTGAGAGAGTTGGAGAGCCAGATATTTGAGGTCATGTTGTAGGGTTAGAAAGAGTGTTTTCAGATTTGGTTAATTTCCAGGTGATGTCACCATGCAGAGAGTAGTCAAGGGTCAGAAGAGGAGAGAAGGTAAAGATTATTTGAGTTCAGGAGATTAGAAACTTTTGTGGTTGAAGTGTTGGATGGCTCATCCAAGTGATGTGGAAATCTTCCCGGATGATGACGACACTCATAGTGGAGAAACAGCAGTGAGTCAGGTGCCAAGTCCTCAGTGAATGAGAGGGTGTGGGCAGAGGTCAGACAGTTCGGAGGGAAGAGAGTGGTGTTGGATGATGACTTTAGATTTCAGAGAGGGCCAGGCTTTTGATGGGGTGCCTGGGAGAAGGAACAGCCTCTGCTGGAGATATGTAGGAGTGCAGAGAGCAGGCACTTATAAATGATTAAAGTAAGACATGCAATGGAGATGGTACTTTCTTTTTTTCTTTCAGGAATTTCTTTTTTTTTTAATTGTTCTATTGCAGTTGTCCCAATTTTCCCCCATTGCTCTCCCTTGTCCCACCCACCCCCTGCTCCTACAGTAAATCCTCACCCTCTTGTCCACATCCATGGGTCATTTATATTTGCTCCTTAACTAGTCCTTTCTCCTTCTTTCCACCATTATCCCCCTTCCCAACTCCCCGCTGGTCACTATCAGTCTATTCCTTGCTTCCATGCCTCTGGTTCTGTTTTGCTCATTTGTTTCTTTTATTCATTAGGTTCCTCTTATTGGTCAGATCATATGGTATTTGTTTTTTGCCACCTGGTTTATTTCACTTAGCGTAATACTTTCCAGTTCTATCCATGCTGTCGTGAAAGGTAGGAGTTCCTTCTTTCTTTCTGCTGTGTAGAATTCCACTGTGTAAATGTACCACAGTTTTTTAATCCACTCATTTACTGATGGGCACTTAGGCTGTTTCCAGCACTTGGCTATTGTAAGCAACTCTATAATAAACATTGGGGTACATAGGTTCTTTTGAATTGGTGCTTCAGGATTTTTAGGGTATAATCCCAGCGGTGGAATCACCATGTCAAAAGGTAGTTCAATTTTTAGTTTTTTGAGGAAATTCCATATTGTTTTCCACAGTGGCTGCACCAGTCTGCATTCCCACCAACAGTGCACTAGAGTTCCCTTGTCTCCACATCCTCGCCAGTGCTTGTTGATTTGCTAATAATGATGGTCATTCTGACCGGTTTGAGGCAGTATCTCAATGTGGTTTTAATTTGCATCTCTCTGATGGCTGGTAAGGTTCAGCATCCTTTCATATGCTTATGGGCCCTCTGTATGTCCTCCTTGGAGAAGTGTCTGTTCAGGTCCTTTGCTCATTTTTTAATTGGGTTGTTTGTCTTCCTGGTGTTGAGTTGTTTATATATTTTGGAGATCAAATTCTTGTCTGAGTTATCATTAGCAAATATGTTTTCCTATACAGTTGGTTCCCTTTTCATTTTGATAATATTTTATTTAGCCATGCAGAAGCTTTTTAATATGATGAGGTCCCATTGTTTATTTTTTCCTTTATGTCCCCTGCTATAGGGGACATATCAGTGAAGATATTGCTGTGTGAAATGTCTGAGATTTTCCTGCCGATGTTTTCCTCTAGGACTTTTATGGTGTCATGACTTATATTTAAGTCTTTTATCCACCTTGAATTTATTTTTGTGTATTGTGTAAGTTGGTGATCAAGTTTCATTTTTTTGCATGTACCTGTCCCATTCTCCCAACACCTTTTGTTGAAGAGGCTATTTTTACTCCATTTTCTGCTCCTGTCCCCTTTGTCAAATATTAATTGATCATAGAGATATGGGTTTATTTCTTAGCTCTCTATTCTGTTCCATTGATCTATGTATTTGTTCTTATGCCAGTGTGAGACTGTTTTTGATTACAGTGGCCTTGTAATGCAGTTTGATATCAGATATTGTGATCTCTCCTGCTTTGTTCTTCTTTCTCAAGATTGCTGAGACTATTCATGGTCGTTTTTGGTTCCATTAAAATTTTTGAAATATTTGCTCTAAATCTGTGAAATATGTCATTGGTATTTTAATAGAGATTGCCATGAATTTATAGGTTGCTTTGGGTGTATGGATATTTTAATTATGTTAATTCTTCTAACACATGAATGCAGTATATGCTTCCATTTATTTGTGTCTTCCTTTAATTTCTTTCTTTAGTGTTTTATAGTTTTCTGAATGTAGGTCCTTTATCTCCTTGGTTAAGTTTACTTCTAGGTACTTTATTTTTCTTGTTACTATAGTAAATGGGATTTTTCCCTAGTTTCTGTTTCTGATATTTCATTTTTGGTGTACAAAAATACCTTCAGATTCTGAATATTGACTTTGTATCCTGCTGTTTTGCCAAATTTACTTATTAGGTTGAGTAGTTTTTTTGGTGGAGCCTATAAGGTTTTCTATGTACACTATCATGTCATCTGCAAACAATGACAGTTTTACTTCCTCCTATCAAATTTGGATGCTTTTTTTTTCTTGTCTGATCACAGTGGCTAGAACTTCTAATACTATATCGAATAAAAGTGGTGAAAGCAGACACCCTTGTGTTGTTCCTGATCTTAGGGAGAAAGCTTTTAGTTTTTGCCCATTGAATATGATGTTGGCTGTAGGTTTCTTGTACAGGGCCTTTATTATGTCAAAGTATGCTCCCTCTACTCCTACTTTGCTGAGCGTTTTTTATCATAAATGGATGATGTGCTTATCAGATGCTTTTTCAGCATCTATTGATTGATGTGATTTTTGTCTTTCATTTGTTTATGTGATGTATTATGTTTATTGATTTGCAAATATTATACCATCCTTGCGTTCCTGGGATGAATCCCAGTTGATCATGGTGTATGATCTTTTCAATGTATTGTTGGATGTGGTTTGCCAATATTTTGTTGAGGATTTTAGCATCTATGTTCATCAGTGATATTGACTTATAGTTTTCTTTCTTTGTTATATCCTTACCTGGTTTTGGAATTAGAATAATACTGGCCTCATGAAAGAGTTTGGGAGTCTTCCTTCTTCTTGAATTTTTTGGAATAGTTAGAGAAGGATAGGGGTTATCTCTTCCCTAAAAATTTGGTAAAATTAGCCTATGAAGCCATCTGGTCCAGCGCTTTGGTGTGTTGGGGATTTTTTTTTATTACTGCTTCAGTTTCACTAGTAGTTATTGGTGTATTCAGGCCTTCTGCTGCTTCTTGATTGAGTTTTAGAAGATTATATGTTTCTAGAAGTTTGTCCATTTTGCCCAGGTTGTCCAATTTTTTGTCCAATTAGTTGTTCATAGTAATTTTTTACAATCTTTTGTAATTCTGTGGTATCGGTTGTAATTTCCCCTCTTCATTTCTGATTTTATTTATTTGGGTCCTCTCTTTTCTTGATGAGTCTGGTTAAAAACTTGTCAATATTGTTTATTTTATCAAAGAACAGCTCTTGGATTTATTGATCCTTTGAATTGTTTTTTTAGTTTCTATGTCATTTAATTCTGCTCTGATCTTATTTCCTTCCTTCTACTTGTTCTGGGCTTTGTTTCTTGTTGTTCTTCTAGTTCTTGTAGATGTAAGGTTAGGTTGGCTATTTAATATTTTTCTATCTTTTTTTTAGGTAGGCCTGTATTGCTATGAAATTCCCTCTCAAGATTGCCTTTGCTGTGTCCCATAGGTTTTGGACTGTTCTATGTTCATTTTCATTTGTTTCCAGAAACTCTTGGATTTCTTCCTTGATCTCATTGTTTACCCATTCATTATTTAATAGCATGTTGTTCAGTCTCCATGAATTTGAATGTTTTTGAGTTTTTCCCTTGAGGTTGGTTTCTAGTTTTAAGCCATTGAGATCCAATAAGATGCTTGATAAGATTTCAATTTTCTTTACTTTATTGAGGCTTGTTTTGTGTCCTACCATGTGATCTATCTTTGAAAATGCTCCAAATGTATTTGAAAAGAATGTATTTTTGCTTCTTTGGGGTGAAAGGTTCTGTATATATCAATTAAATTCATATGATCTAGAGTGTCATTCAATGTGACAATATGCCTGTTGATTCTTTGGAAGATCTATCCATTGTTGACAATAGGGTGTTAAAATTCCTTACTGTGAGTGTGTTACTGTTGATATCTTTCCTGAAGTTCTTCAAGGTTTTCCTTATATACTTAGGTGCTCCTTTATTGGGTGCATATATGTTTACAAGGGCTATATCTTCTTTATGGATTATTCCCTTAAGTATTATGCAGTGTCCTTTTTGTCTCTTTTTATGGACTTTGTTTGGGAGTCTATTTTGTCTCATATAAATATTGCTACCCCAGCTTTTTTTTCATGCCTGTTTACCTGGAATTTTTTTCCACCCCTTCACTTTCAGTCTGTGTAGATCTTTTGTTCTGAGGTGTGTTTCTTGTAGGCAGCATATAGGTGGGTCATATTTTCTTATCCATTCAACTACCCTATATCTTTTGATTGGAGCATTTAGTGCATTTACATTTAAGGTTATTATTAATACATACTTATTCATTGCCATTTTTCCCTTTGTACCTCTCTCTTTATTTTTCTTCATCTTCTTAAAGCAGTTCCTTTGGCATCTCTTGCAATGCTGGTTTGGTGGAGATATATTCTGTTAGCCTTTTTTTTGTCTGGGAAACTCCTTATTTTGCCTTCCATTTTAAATGAGAGCTTCGGTGGGTAGAGTAGTCTTGGTTGCAGACCTTTGCTTTTCATTACTTGGAATATTTCTTGCCATTCCCTTCTGGCTTGTAGTGTTTCTGTTGAGTAATCAGCTGATAGCCTTACTGGAGCTCCTTTGTATGTTACTTCCTGTTTCTCCCTTGCTACCTTTAAGATTCTCTTTTTGTCTTTAATTTTGCCATTTTGATTATGATATGTCTTATAGTGGGCCTCTTTGGGTTCATCTTGATTGGGACCCTCTGTGCTTCCTGGACTTGTTTAACTTTTTCTTTCATCAAATTAGGGGAATTTTCTGTCGTTACTTTTTCAAACAGGTTTTCTATCCCTTGTTCCTCTTCTTCTCCTTCTGGCATCCCTATTATATGGATGTTATTATGTTTCTCTGTTGTCCTGCAGTTGCTCAAACCCCTCTTCATTCTTTTTGAGTCTCTTTTTTGTTTTGTTGCTCTGTCTGGGAATTTTTTTCTTCCTTGTCCTTCAGCTCACTAATTCAGTCCTCTGCTTCAACTAGCCTGCTTTTAGTTCTTTCTACTGTGTTTGTCATTTCAGATATTGTATTCTTCCTTTCCTCCTGGCTCTTATTGATAGTTTCTATGTCCTTTTTCATGCTGGTGTAGTTTGCATAAGTTCCTTGTAGCTTCCCTGTAGTTCTTTGTAGTTCTCACTGAGCTCATTGAGCAGCCTTATAACCATTATTTTGAACTCTACGTCTAATAGTTTGCTTGCCTCTATTTCGTTTAACACTCTTTCTGGGGATTCCTCCTTCCCTTTTGACTGAGGGTTGTTTCTTTGTCTCCCCATTTTAGGCGACTCTTCTTGTTTGTTTCTCTTTCTTAGTTTGATCTGCTTTGACTCCCCATCTTTGTGGTGTGACCTTCTGTGGTAGGAGACTTTGGGATTTAGTGGTGCAGTCTCCTTGATCTCCTGAACTCGACATTCTTTATGCCATTTATGTGGGCTCTGTGGTTGTAATTGGGTTTTGGTTGTTGTTGAGCCATTCTTTTGGGCCCTTCCTGCTGGCTGGGTGACTGAGAGTCACTCCACCCACCATGTCTTGTGTGCTGTTGTGCAGGTGCTGCCAGCACAAAACCAAACAGCTCAGTAAAGAAACCCACACCCACAAAAATGACTCCCACCCATAATCACGCTATCAATGCTAGCAAATGAGCCAATATTAATAAAGATGTTAAGACTATTATAAGAAAGAAAAAACAAATATGAGATGACAAAGAAAAATAATTTTGAGAGATGGGGGAAGAAATAATAAGAGTAGGAAATAGAGACAAGGCAAAGAGAGAAAGAAAGTAAAATTTACATCATAAATAAAAAAGAAGAAGAAAGATGGAGTAAGAGAAGGGAAGCATATAGTGTTAGGATTAAACAGAAATTTAAAAAAATAGTGAGAGAGAAAATAGGAACCAAATTGGAGAAAAAGATCCACCTAAGGACCATAAACAACAAATGAGCAAAGATTAATATAGGTGGGATGGGAATAAGAGGGAAAAAAGAAAGAAAGAAATCTTAGGAGACATCTAGAGGAAAGAGAAGTGATTTTGAGAGGATAGAGGGAGAAGGAACACTAAGAGTGAGGGATGAAATCCAGGATAAAACAAGGAAAAATTAAAATTTAAAACAAACAAAAAAAAGAAAGTGCAGGAGGAAGGCAAAATGGGATAGGAGAGGGGAATGGTAAAATTTGAGATTTAAAATACAAAAATAGTGGAGATATACAAATAAAATTGAAGAAATGCAACAACAACCACCCTATCCACAACCAACAAGCAGAGACTGATAAAGGTGGAGAGGGAATAAGGGCACTTTAAGAGCAGGAAAACTAATGTGAGATGACTAATGACAAGAAAAATGGTTTGGAGAGGCTGGGGAGAGGAGAAATAGTAAGAGTGTGGAATGGAAACGAGTTGTAGCAAGAGAGAAAAAAATTTAAAATGAAAATGAGAAGAGGAAAGAAGACGGGGAAATGGAGTGAGAGAAGGGAGGAGCAAAATATGAGATTTAAAATAAACTATAATATAAAAATTAGTGACCTAATAGGCACAAACTTGCAGGACAAGAAATGAATGTTAAAAAGCCGCATAGGAGAGAAAATAATGCAAATCATGAGGAAGACTGTGGTGTTCATTTCAGTAGAATCTAGTGTTTATTTACAACTGTCTTCTCTTTCTGGATCCTCCACTGGTCAGATGGTATCCCTGTCTGGACCAGCCTGTTCGAGACAACTGGTGATCCACAGTCTGTGGCTGTCTCCTTCAGTTGTTAATCTAGTCACTCTGTAATCATCCGTCAGGCTTAAGCACCACAGGGTGGGGCAGAGCAACTCCTGGGGGTGGCGATATAGCTTCCCTTCAGGCTGATGCCACTCAGAGAGGAGTGCTCTGCCTGAGGGAGATGGCGTCTGCATTATTGGGGATGACTCAGCACAGGGGTCCTGGCAGCTGCTCCCTCAGTTCTCTCCCCAAAGCCACTGCTCCCAGACTCTCCTCAGGCATCTCTAGTCCACTTTGCCTGCCCTTTGCCAGAGCCCAGGGTAAATGGTTGCAAATGACATTTTATGCATTGGCATTTTAAGAGGCTCTTGTGTCTCCCACCATCTCTCCCTGGCAGACAGAAACTCTGCTGCTTTTCATAGCTGGATGTTTTCCGTGTTCCTTTCTGGCTCTGGTGCCATAGGCTGGGGAGCCCAGCTTTGGGTTTATACTCTGCACCTCTCGGGGGAACACCCTGGCTGCTAAAATTTCCCTCTGGCACTTCAGCTGCCGCCCATAGGAGCCCAGCCAGCCCTCTCGTGTCTCCTCCCATTCTATACCAGTCACACTGTGGTGAAGCTGTTTCTTCTGTCTGTCCACAATTATAAGGCCTCCTTCCAGCTAGTGTTCGATTGGTTATTCTGGATTTCTCTACAGTTTAGTTGTAATTCCAGATTGGTGCTGGGAGGTTAGTGCAGCTTCCACTTACTGCTCTGCTACCTTGGATCTCTCATAAAGACCCGAGATGGCACTGTCTGTGATGAGGTACAGCTTGTTGACAGTGAAATGAAGGTGCCAAAGAACACCTTGAAAAAGTTGTCCAGGGGCGCAGCAGTTAAGGAGGTAGAGACAGCAGGAGGATGCTAGTCTTTGAGATGAGAGTTGCCTTTGGGGCTTGAATTTGGGGCAGTAGCCAAGGGTGATGGGTGAGTTCACCTGTGCTGAGATCTCAGCCCCTCTGGGGATGGACCTCAGGCAGCCCTCTGCCATCCATACCAGTAGTCTAGCCTTTGCTCCTGGCCAGGTGCTACACTCTAGTCTGTGTTTAGTATGTGAGCTCTTCAAAAGCCTTTGAAATGACTGAGACCTAAATATATTATTGATTCTAAAATATGAACTTTGGAACTTGAACTTTAAAATGGTCTTTAATTAAATGATTACAAAATACATCATCATTTTAACTGGGCAGCTGCAATTCAAGTTTTAAATAGTGGTACATAAATAAAATTTAAAATTACAAAAAAGCATTTCAATGAAATTTACTTAAATAGTAAATTGCTTTCAAACATTTAATGGAAAAGTATATTAGATGCGTCTGATCATATGTCTGATGATATGGATAGAGCCTGTGAAAGTGTCCGGGACCCGGAGAACATCTCATAGGCTTTGGCTTGGGTTCCAAACAGAACCTCAGTACGAACTGGTTCAGAGGTGTTGGTGTGCAATGGAAAATTGTGTGAGTAGAGATCATAGGCCTCCAACATGAACCTCTCAAGCTGGGAAGGGGATCCTCTAGTATTCTGAGGAAACTTCTCTCTCAAAGGTGTTAGTTTTGGCATTTGCCTTTGGTGATTTGGAGATGTAATTTTATTGTTTCTTCATGATCTCTTAAATATCGCATGATTTGAAGTGGGTGATGGGAAACAGTAGAGGGGGTAGGTATTCTTCAGGCTCACATACAAAAGAGTACAGAATTTGGAGTTTTAAAACCTAGATTTAAATTGTAACAATAGCTTCATGTCTTTGAGCCATAGTTTTCATTGATGCTGACAGAATGAGATTACTAGCAATATATACCTCATAGAATTGATTATTGCAGGGGTTAAATGAGGTAATATTTTGACAAAGTTTTTTGAGCTATAAAATGCCCCACAAATGTAGTTATGAGTGACAGGGCTTTTAGGTGGTATGACAGTGATAAAGAAGGATGAAAAGAGATTAAGGTGGCTGATTTATGACACACTGCTGTCATTGGCTGATGCAGGCCCTGTTTTATTAATTAATGAATTAATCTGGTAAGCACCCACAACCCCCCATTCAAAACAAAAGCTAGGACTTTGGCAGTAACCTACATCTAACCATATGATATGATCTCTCCCTTCCAGCCACCTGTCTCCCTATTCAAGGTAACCATCATTCTGAAACACCTTTATTGTTCTCGTTTCCCTTTTCACAGTCTGTTACATCTCTCCAAATTCCTTAAAAGTTCGTATTTGGAAATTCTAGTTGCTTTTAAATAAATAAAAAGATTCATACTTTATGTAATTATTTTTTAAATTAGTTTATTTTTAGAGCGAAGGGAAGGAAGGGAGAAAGAGAGGAAGAGAAACATCGGTATGTGAGAGATACACGGATCAGCTGCTTCTTGCATGCCAGCCACTGGCCTGCAACCCAGGACTGTGCCCTGACGGGAATCAAAGCATTGGCTCTTTGGTTCACAGGCCGGCACTCAATCCACTGAGCTACACCAGCGAGGGCATTTTACTTGGGACTCACTTTTTCCACTTAAAACTACATTGCTAGTATTTAACCATATTGTTGCATGTCACTGTAGTGTATTCATTTAGAATCTTGTGTGAATGTATCATTGTGTGTTCATTCACTCTTTCATAAATGCACATTTGATTCTAGGCCTGTGCAGATCATTTGAGTGCTGCTGCAAGTTTTCTTGTTCACGCCTTTTACTCGACATGTGCAAGAGTTTTTCTTCGGTATGTGCTTAATGGAAGTATACTTGTGTATCAGTATACATTTCATAGGGTATACCTGAATATTAAACTTTAGGAAACAATGCCAGGCTGTTTTTCTATTTTCTTTTTTATTCCAGAAATATCTTAATATAGTTGTACAATTATGAAGTCACATCCAGTCCACTGAATATATTCAAGGGATTAATAAAAATATTATACTTCTTTACTCACTACCTTAATATAATTAAAGCATTTGGTTCTTATAGATCAGACTGATTGCCAGGTTCATTCATATTTGCACTGCCAGTCAAACAGCATGGAAATCAATCTATGGATCATGGTGTGTGGCTTCACTCCTTATTGATCCGGAGTCTAAGTATCAAAATTGAATGTTTTCTCTTTTAAATGTCACGATGTTTGACTCCTAGAAAGGAACGATTAACCAATTTAAGGCAAGATATTGAAACTTTTATAAAACTTTAATTTGAAAAGATAAAAAAAAAACTTTTTCAAAGATCATACATGCCTTAACATTTAGATACCTACTGATTCTTCTAAAGGCAGTGATAAAAAACATCAGGGCAAGTTCTACACTGGGTTCCTCAGTAGAGAAAACAATTGGTTTTTGGAGTAAACCATTATTTTCAAATCTCAAAACACTCCAGGAGGAAAGAGTTCTTCTGGTGCAGCACTTACATGTAGTGTAATTATTTTTACTCAATAAAGATAGATATAAAACATGATTATACATAAGAGTTAGTGTCTGGGCCAGTTTGTTTAAACTTTTGTTTGATTTGCTTGCATGCAAGCTTTAACATAATGATTTAAAAACCAACTGATTTAAAATGTATTGATAGTAATAGTGCAAAAAGAGGGCTGAGGATTAGCATTTCACAAAGAAATAACTTACATTAAAATATATGTAAAGTGTGTGTGCAGGACTTTAATGACCAAAAAAGGCATAGAGTAAGTTAAGACAAAACATTAGCACTTGTTCTGAACTCTGGTTAACTCTGAAATGTTAATCGTGATACACACTTTTAGACAAGAACCCAGATTTCTTGTGATTGAAAAGTGACATTGCATTTTCTAGCTCTGTTATCTGTGCTAACAGACGCTGCAGTAAGACTTCAAACAGGCAGCACACATGACCAAGCTGTGCTTTTACAGTGGCTGAGTGACAGCTGACGGAACAGAGTGAGGTCTCAAAAACTTAAGTGAAAATATGTACTACTTTTGCATTTGCAAAGCTGCTCACACACTTGAAGAAAATGTTAACGGCATGTGGGAAAAGACAAATGGTGGTGATATGGCATGCATTTTAATTAATGCATTAAATAGACAACACATTTCAGCATTACAAAAAGACATTCATATATCATACTCATGAGGTTTCCCACAAATGGACCATTAGTGTTAAGCACCAAAAATTTCAAGCTTTTCTCTTTTTATTAGCCTGTCCCAGCAATATATCTTCAACTCATCACTTTGAACTTACTCAAGACAAGATATTATGTATACTTCCTAGTGCTTTTCCCACAGAAAGATCACTTTCTCTACTTGGGACGTGTGACTTACTTAAAGTCAGCCACTTGGTTTACATTTTTGTTATACAGTAACTGAATGAGACTCATCAATGTAACGGCGCACTAAGTTTCATCATTCCATTGTGATCCTGCATTTGTTTCCACGAGTGTGAGCTGAAGTTTGATAGTTTCACTTCCGTGTCTCTAGACTCCACTCCCTCGTTCAACAAGTGAAAATTGTTTACCCGACTACCTATTCCTGTTTGGGGGAACTCCAGTGAGCAGGGCCGACTCTTCACAGCAGGCCCAGGACAAGACTCTAGGGCCCAGAGGGAATGTAGAATTTTTACATAGACTTTTATGGCAACGCTGGTCTTGTAAACTGTCTTACATTTGTAAACACTCTACAGTCAAAAGCTATTTTCTTTAATGCAAAGTGACTCCAAATCGTAAGGGCCATGATTGAAATTATTTGCAGTAACCATTAAGAAAAAGATTCATTTTTTGTTGTTGTTCAAGTTCACACAGTTTTGTGTTTAGCTTGGATAAGTATGTGTGTGTGGATATATATATATATATATATTTAGCTATTCTATGGCTAAAATAGAAATGACAGAGATTGCAGCAGTCTAGGTGCTGTGAGATAAGTGACAAAATGTGCAGTGTAGAGCCCCAAGAAAGAAAGGACCGTTTGCAATCCAGTTGTCCAGAACAGAATTTTTATGGACTGTGCAAATGTTTAACGTGTACGGTGGTACCTGTGGACTGTTTTTCAAAGTGCCTGCGTCACTTACACATCATTGGCTGTGAGCCGTGCTGCTTTAGGCGCGTAGTGATATTATTATACTTAAAACTATTTTACCAGTCGAATATATATAATATGTTATCTCACTGTGGGTTTGATATGCTTTACTGTGATCACTAGTGATGCCAAACGTCTTCTCACATGTCTGTTAGCTGTATGTGTTTGCATTCCTGCAAAATGTCTGTCTGTCCATTTTATTTGCCCTTTTCCTCACTCGGTTGTTTGTGGTGCTCTTATTGATTTGAAAGAATTCTTTATAGATATTTCTGTTCATTGGGTTTTAATTTAAATTATGCTTGGTCATTTTTGATAAGATTTTTCCCCTAACTCCTACTTTTGAGGCCCTTTTCTATTTTTTTAAATATATAAGATATATTTTGTATTTAATATCTGATAATTAATATGCTTGAAGTTTTTGTCTATGGGTTGTGTCTGTCTTTTGTTTCTGGAGTCCCACGGGTGAGGCCTTGTTTCACTACATGTTTTGCAACTTTAAAAAAAATTGAGGTGTAGTTGACATACAACATTACATTAGTTTCAGGTGTACCACATAATGATTTGATGTTGGTACATATTTTGAAATGATCACCACAATGTCTGCTTCATGCCGTCACCATACATAGTTATGGGGTGTTTTTTCCTTGTGATGGGAACTTTTAAGATTTTCTCTTAGCAACTTTGAGATATGCAACACAGTAGTGTTAACTACAGTTGTCACATTCTGTACTACATCTCTGTGGCTTATTTATTTGACAGCTGGAAGTTGGTACCTTTTGACTCCCTTCAACCATTTCGCTCACCCCCTACTCCTGTTCTGCAACTTTTTATCATGAACTTTGCTGGAACGTCATGGTTAGTTTTGTGGCTTGGAGTGAAGGTATGTTTCTCCAGAAAGGATCTCCTTTTATTTCTGCCAGGCTTTACTAACCGTGGGAAATAAATTGTCAGCCTCAGAGGTTTTGATACAGCTTAGGTAGTGTAACTGGTCCCAAAACACAGGAATGAGCTTGTGGTTATGAAAACGTTTTTCCTACTTCATCTAGCTTCATCAGGCTTGGGACGGGCAAATGTCCTTACTATCTCAGGATATTTTGATTTGTTTTCCTAATTCATTCTTTCCTGGCTTTATTTGCGAATGTCCCAATCAGGCTTCCTCATTTTTGTCTTCTGTGCCCTCCCAGGTGCTTGGCCTTCAAAGGGGAAGCTTTAGGTCACAGGGATCAACACTTCATCTTTACTTCTCTTGCTGTTGAAGATTTTCCTTATTTTCCCGCCAACTGGCCGATGCATAAAAAATGTGTGTGTGAGTGTGTGTGTGTGTGTGTGTGTATATAAATTATATAATAATATATACTTTAGTTATATATGATATAATATTATAAATAATTGTTATAGTATATATTATATATATAAAATTGTTATTTTGTCCAGCATTTTTAGATGTTGTATAGTAGGAAGGTTTGTTAGGATATCAAGCGTTGCAATATATCTGAGAAACTGTTGTCTTATTTTTTGTAAAACTAAAGAGGTCCCCCAAATTGGTTCCTCTCCGATAAGAGCTGTATGTACCACTGAGTTCTAGGGTTATTGAGAGTTAAAAATTCTTGACCTCATTGTCAAAGTCCACTCCTGCCCTCCCCCCAGCCAGGGAGCCAAGACATGGCTTTTAATTCTCCTTTCTAGTATAATTTTATTTCTACTTAGGGCTGTGCAGTAGTACACTGAGCCAACCATTTCTCATCTCTTAGTCTTGAAGCAGATGACACAGCACCTTCATTTCCCGCAGACTTAGAATTCATGCTCACATAGGGTAGGGTTATTGAGAAGTACTCTAGTGACTCACTTATTTTCAAATCCCAAATTTTAGTACATATTTGTTATTTCCGCTAAGCCACGTCAACCTTCTCATTACACAATGTTTTGTTATAATTTAGAGTTGAATGTAAAACCTCAAATAGAGAAGTATTGATCATTATTTTTCTGATGAAAAATCCAAATAAATGACAAAATAGCTCTGGGAAAGGGAAAGGGGTGTAGATTTTTAAAAAATATTTTATTTTTAACTTTAGAGAGAGGGGAAGGGAGGGAGAAAAAGAGGGTGAGAAACATCGATGTGAGAGAGAAACATTGATTGGCTGCCTTCCAGACCAAACCTGCAACTCATTCATGTGTCTTGATCAGGAATTGAACCCATGACCCTTCAGTTCACAGGATGATGCCCAACCAACTGAGCCACATGGGCAGGGTCCAGGGATGTAGTTTTTTAAAAATAACTAATTGTAATGTGTCCTAAAGCTTAAATTTTCATCTAGAAATTCTGTAAACTTCATGATAGGCCTTATTCTAATTCATTCTAATAAGACTAGAATCTATAATCTACTCTTGGTACAAACATTTTGGAGCACAATTAGGCAGTATCTTTCAATGATTAAAAACAAGATATTTTATTTATTAATTTTAATAGTTATTTTATTGTAATATTATTTAATTTTAATAGTTATTTTAATTTCCAATAAATAAGAAACCAGATTATTTTGTTTATTAATTTTCATTTATTGTTTTTGATAATCAACAACTTTCTAAAAAAATTTACAGCCCAAAACACATCTTTTTTTTTTTTCCCTAGAGGGAAGGATGAATTAGGAGATTAGGTGGGGATATTTTTTATTTTCTTTCTTAAATGTGATACTCAGTACATAATATCTCTAATTCATTAGCTTTTAAACTTAGTTAAGGATAAATATATTAACAGGCTTTGTGTGGGCTGGAAAGCAGCATGTGCAATTTGGGCATTAAAAGAACATTAGAGATGAGGGATAGACTCGTGATCAATTTAGGAATCTCAGAAATTACCCAGCCTGGCTGGTCACTTTGAGGAAACGAAGTGACCCAGAAAAGTGACCTGAGATTCCAAACATCATATCCTTTTACTTCCAGAGTCACAGCTGGAGACATGACTCCTCCTGACACACTCTTTACTGTGCTGAGTTGTTTCCCTCTGTGGGTGCCCTGTTTAGCAAAGCATTTCAAACTTTTTATATTTATAAATTAAAAAAAACTTATGTTTTGTAAAATGAACTGACTCCCCCCACCAAGTTTAAAATTACTTTAGAAAATGCAGACATTTTACATTAAAAAATATATCATAATCTTTGGAATTTATGGGAATATTAAGTAGGCAACACAAATGTTTAAAATTTATTTCTATAATATGTGTAATCACCGGGACTCCAGGCAAATTGGTCTGTTTATTTAGAGCAAAAGAATCAGGAAGTCTGAGATGTAGACGGTTCAGGATTCTAGGGAAGTAAAAAAAGTCTCCTCTGAAATGCTGCTTTTTATAAGCAAATGACTATCATTTCCTGTTTTTTAACCCTATTAAAACACTTTTGAAACATCATCAGTTCTCTGTCGCTCCAGAGACAACCATAAATAAGTAAAACTGTACAAGAAAAGAAACTATGAAGACACGGATGTTTCACGTCAACAGCATTTTTATTGTTGCTGACTAATGATTCTAGTAATGGTAGCTGGTATTTCTTAGGCACTTCCCCTGAGCCAGGCACTCGCCAATGGGCATTAGTTCACTTCATCCTGACAGCAACCCTAGGAAGTGTATTTGTTTTATCAGTTAGAAAACCGAAGTTCAGGAAGGTTGAGTAACTTGTGCAAAGTCAAGTAGCTAATATGTGTGTGGTGAAGCTGGGTTAGGAAGCCCAGCGATCTGCCAGACTCCAGGGCCACCTCTAATCAGTTCTCTGACGTCTCCCCAGTTGGCTTGTGAGAACAGCTTCATTTCTGGTGCATGGTTAGGACAGTTTTACCGTGGGTTGTGAGACTATGTGACTGCTTTAAACCTCTTTTTCCGAGACAAGCTTCAGGGCAACTATGAGAGGCAGTGATTGTGGGGAGAAGGAGGATAAGAAGGAACTAATATTTATTGAAGGAGTATTTACTGAGTTCTTACTGTGTGTTAGGCAGTACAGATGCTTTTGCAAACGTCAGTCATGATTCATGTTTCCATTCCACAAATATTTACTGAGCACCTGTTGTGGGTCTGTCGCTGCGTCAGGAACTGGGGCTCCAACTGTGGAGGAAACAAAGGTCCCTGCACTCCCAGAGCTGGTTATCCAGCGGGGCAGACAGACAGCACACTGGTTAACACAGAAATGTATAACCTGTCACGTGGGGATAAGTGCTTTGGGGGAAAATGAAGCTGGTTACGGGGTATAGAATGATGGGAGTGGGGGTAATATTATACAAGGCTGCTTGGGAAGAACTTTCTTTATAAAGGTGACGTTTGCGCAGGTATCTAAAGACAGATCATGAGGCTTTGTAGGCCACGGCACAGGCTTAGGATTTACCGAGTGCAGTGGGAAGCTGTGGAGCGTTTTGAACATAGGCATGATGTGCTCTGACTTGTGCTTTTAGAGACTCAGTCTGGCTTCTGTGTGGGAATAGACTGCTGAGGGACAAGGAGAAAACGTGACTTGCAGTAAGATGTCACCATCATTTGTTCAATACCTACCATGCATTTTATGTGTATCACCTCTAATCATTTCACTAATCAGTAGAATGGTTAGTCCTGTGCAGGTGATAGGACTAAGGAGCTCCTAGTGGCTTAGAAATTTGCCGAAGCTCCCTCAGCTATGACTGTAGGAACTCTTT
>VMDR010014127.1:0-23968 GCA_007922815.1 Macrotus californicus | reverse complement strand
GAGAACAAGAAGGAGTAATTTGCCCTACTAAATATTGAGATGAGTTATAATATTATGATAGTTAATCCATAGGGCTAGACAAATAAATCTTTAATAAAATAAGGAATTTAGAAACAAGCCCATAAATAGATGGCATTAGTAGTATATTGTAAAAGTGACTTTTCAAGTTACTAGGGGGAAATTAACCATTCACTAAGTAGTGTTGGTAAACGTGATTATCTACTTTTAAAATAAAATTCACACAAATCGCAAAGAATTAGAGGAAAATGTAGACTATTATCTTTTTCTACTAGAATAGGAATGGTCTTCTTAAACAAAAGATAATGAACAGAATTTATAAATTAAAATTGCTAAATTTGGCCACATCAAGAAATACCTCTGATAAATGACTTCATTAAAAAAGACATAAAATACAAATGAAGGATTTGTAGCAATTGTAAGAAAGAACAGCCAGTGTGAAGATGTGTGAATGTTTGACAAAGAGCCTCTAAAGCTGGGAAGGCTCTCAGTAACCGGTGGTCGAGTCACCGGGCCTTGTGGCTGTCAGCCACTTCCTTTCCCAGCCCTGCCCCCCTCGCCCCCCCTTGCCCCCCTCGCCCCCCTCCTCCTCCCCTCACTTCTTGCCCCCTCCCCCCTCCCCGCGTTTATGAACAAGAGGTTGTGGTGGTGGGGGTGGAAGTCCCCTGTGAGATCAATGGCTTGTACTTCTCTCCAAAAGAGGTCATTCCAAACCATACTCTGTTGTAGATGATCATTTTTGAGTATTTTTAAAGATCAGATAACAAATTATTACCAAAGGGTTGTTCTTCCTCTTCTCAGTGCTATTTATATTCATTTATTTGAGATATTTTAATAGGTATTAAAGTTGTTGGTATCGTTTTCCTTATTCTCTCCCATAAATAAAGGAAAATCTATTTCAATTTTCTTCTTAAAATAGCAAAACTAGTTGAATTGACCTTGTTTTCCTTGTCTCTTAATTCATGAATTGTTGAGTACTTTCATCAAATCATCACTGCAGGGCAAGTGAATATATGTTTCAGTCCAAGTCAAGTTTCTGGTTTCTAGTGAGCTTTTACCAGGGACACCTTTGATGAACTGAGGTAGCATTGTCTATCCCCATTGTCTGAGACTCTGAGGTAAGAACCTAGGAATGACATAGTAATTATTCTTGTCTGGCCTGAGCCTCCAAGGCTGAACCAAGGGAAGACTGTGGGGACAAGGTAAGAAGTACCCTTACACTAGCTTAGACTCTCTGTCTCATGATGTGGATTCCAAGTTGTTTTTTAATCCAATCTTGTATTTTGTGGAGCTAATCTAGTACACTTCTTCTGAGTACTGTGTGTTTCATTGCCAGGCTTGTTGTCTTAACTAGTTTAGGGTGAAAATTGGAAAGATCTGCTATAGAAGCAGCTAACCAGACAATAATTTACCATTAAGTTTTTTTAACCCTATTTAATGGTATGCCAAATAGGTTGTAGATTCTAAGAATTTTCATTTTCACTGTCTATTTTTTTTTTTTTTTAGAGAGGGGAAAGGATAAAGAAATCGAGGGAAAGAAACATCAATGTGTGGTTTCCTCTCATACACCCCCTACTAGGGACCTGGCCCACAACCCAAGCATGTGCCCTGACTGGGAATCAAACCAGCAACCCTTTGATTTGCAGGTGGGTGCTCAATCCACTGAGCCACACCAGCCAAGGCTGTCTGTCTTTTTTAGAAAATAGGAACAACTGCCATTTAGAAGGTTTGTACGTAGCTTCTGCCTCTTAGGATTAAGACTGTTGTTTGTCCTTGGGACATACTCTCCCCTGGAACAAAAATTAACCACCATGAAGATTTGGTTCAGATAAGAAGATACAAAAAAAATGTTAATCCATTGTTTCAAGGAAGATTTCCTGAACAAAGAAAAATAGCCTCAATGTAGAAATTTCCTACAGATACATACAGTTTCTCTTTAATAAAGCAAATGGATTGCATTAGTGGTTTCCCCTACTGATTAGACACTTTTTGGTATGGTCTTGTCTATAAACCTGGTTTAGACTGCGTTAGATATGAAAATTATGTTTTGTTCTTAGAAGGTGCATATGTTTCTTTGTCCAGGCCATTACTAACAGGAGATTTGGAGCTAAAGCTGAGCTACAGCAGGAGGACCAAGCAGGGCTATTTCTCTTCTCCTAGCCAGAAAAGAAGCATAAGTCACTGGCTGGGCAAAAAGACGTACTGCATTGGCCACTGGATCTCCATGAGGGTAACAGGTCGATCATAATAAGCCAGCTAGTGTGATCATCAGGCTGCATCCTGTGGTATGGGGTAGAAGTAGCCTCATAAAAGTGATTGATGCTTATTTTGCCAATGAGTTGGGGTTGAATCAAAATGGCTTTTATTTATTTATTGAGACAGGCCCTAGCATGCTGCTGGGCCACAGCAATGGGAAAAAAAAAAAACAAGCAAATTACAGCTCTTTTGGAGCTGTCGTAGTAGAGGAAGAGATCCGAAAATGGAAATAGGGGCTGGCTGACGGTAAGGGCGCTAAGAGGCTGTTCACAGAGCAAGCTGAAGATGAATTCCAGAGGACCTGGATCTCAGCTAACGGGCAGTATTCCAGTGACGAAACTTTCAGCAAGTGGACCCTTTGAAAGTCATGATCTTCTTCGAAAAGGTTTTACTTGTGTGAAAAATGAACTTTTGCCCAGTCATCCTCTTGAACTATCAGAAAAAAAATTCCAGTTCAACCAAGATAAAATGAATTTTTCCACATTGAGAAACATCCAGGGTCTGTGTGCTCCACTAAAATTGCAAATGGAACTCAAGGCAGTGCAGCAGGTTCAGCGTCTTCCATTTCTTCCAAGCTCGAACCTTTCACTGGATATTTTGAGGGGTAATGACAAGACTACTGGATTTGAAGATATTCTTAATGAACCATCACAAAGTGAACTAATGGGAGAGCCACACTTGATGGTGGAATATAAACTTGGTTTGCTGTAATACAGAGTGCTGACCGTGGAAATGGAGGGGCTACATCTTGTCTATATCGTCTTTTTACTGCAGTTGTGTGCACACCATATTAAAGCACTGACACGTGAGAGTTGTTGCCTAAAAAAAAAATGAAAATAACAATTGTGCAATGTGACAGGAGGTGCTGGTGCTATAAAGGGAAGCCTGGTGGGAGGGATAGAGAAGGGTGGCTGTGCGGGGGAAGGAGTGCTATACTCCAGGGGGTAATGAGCATGGCCGTAGCTGATCAAGTGACCTTTGAAGAGGGACTATGGAGGACCCACGCAGCTCTGGACAGAGAGGAAGCAGCAAAGGCTCAGCAGAAATCCTAGAGGGAGCACAGCTGGGTATTTCTGTGCACCGGTACAGGACCAAAGGGCTGGGAAGGAATGAACAGGTGATGACTGGGAGACAATGCGGCCAGAGAGGTAGCTGAGGGACAGATCATGAAAGGCAAAATGGGCTGTGGAGAGGACTCGAGGTTTTACTGTATGGAAGATGGGAAGGCTTTGGAGGGATCTGAGCAGAAGAGTAACATGGTGAACTAAGCTGAACTCATATACCTAATCCCTACCTCCCTCAGCATCTCAAGTTTAGACATAAGATAAAAGGTAGATATAAAAATAAGAAATCTATGATACCAGGAAACAAACAAGACTGCCATGAGTGAAGTATTGCAGAAATTCTATAAAATTCTAGAAAAATAGAAATCAGTCTTCGGATCATATTGACAAAGAAAACTATTGCCAGAAAACATATGCCAGAGGCAAGTGTGGAGAAGGCAGTGATTAGAGGCCAAAGTTTCACAACAGAGAGTTAGCAAGCGGGATGCTCCCTGTGCTGTCCTGGGTTCATGCTGAGCAGCTGGCAGCAAAAAGGTTGACTGCCCACCAAAAGAGCAGCAAAAACATGGTTGGAAAACCTGAGCAGTGCCCCACCTTAACAATGTATGGAAACACAAGCCCCTGTATTAGAAAAACAAGCTACTAACCAACTCCAACAGAAAAATATCTCACCCTTCCCCAGCAATCACTGAAAATAGCATCTTACAATCAAAGCTGCTTCCTTAGATGGGCAAGCAGGTGTTCCCAAACACAAAGAGAAACAGACAAGCCAGAATTGCCACCATCTGGAATAAAACCAACACTGTGAAATGGAGGCAACTGCTTCAAAACCTGGAGAACTAGAATTGAAGAAAAGTTAATAGAGCAGATAAAATAATATTTTAATAAGCATAATTGATAATTTCATATTTGGGAGGATAGTAAGCTCATGAAAAGAAACAACTAGAGATCTTAGAAATTTAATAAGCTTCTCAAACTTTTAAAAATGTATAGATAGAAAAAAGAGAAAAAATGAAATATGTAACAGACACAACTGCAGAATGAATGAGTTGGGTGATTGAGCTGAGGAACATTCCCAGAGCAAAACAAAAACAGCTAAAATACATTGATTAAGTATGAAGAAAAAGTTAAGTGGCAGAGAAGAGAGATGAAGTCTCAGAACCCATCTAAGAGGAATTCCAAAAGAGAACAGAGATCTTGGAGAAGGAGAAATCATTTAAAATCTACTAGAAGAAAATTTCTGAGAGCTGAAGAGAAGAATCTTTATTTCAAAGAATGACAGGCAACTAATTTAAAAAAAAAAAAAGCACCCCTGCTCCATAATTAGATACATAGTAATGAAATTTCTGAACTCAGAAGATTAGGAAAAAAAAAAACAAAGAAAGGAAAGTAAACAAATTAGCTGTGGCCTGCAGTGGTGAACACCCAATACAATATACAGATGAAGTACTCAGTTATATTAAGGGGAAATTGGGTTAGTATTATACCCCTTACTGGCTGAGAGACAGAGAACCAGAAGCTCAACTATATTATGAGCTTCAGAAGCAGCATGTTGACAAATTCAAGGAACCAGAAAGGGATATTTAGGGAATTTGATTCCAGGGTACCCAATGAGTTGCAGAAATCACCAGGTTCAGGGAGGGGCTAATATCGAGCAAGTGAGTGGGAGTTTGTGCTGGTAAAAAAGCTATGGAAAGGAAGTAGAATCTATTTCGCGGTCACAAAGCGGTAACACAGGGGACTTATGAGTTACAATAAGAAACTTTATCCTAGTCCCAGCTTAATGATTCAGGAAGCCACAAATGCCACAGCGAAGGGAAGGTACTCTCAGCTATCATTTTTGCACTCAGTGGCTCAATTAGAGAAACCATTAAATCGGGTGAAAGCAGATTCTCATCAATATGAGGCTGTCAGAGAGACCTCAAGCATCCCTGTTTTCCTGGACCCACATAAATCTGATTACAGTCAGAAAACATGGGTTACACCAAACTCTCAGCTTCCCACTAAAGAAAGGACAGGTTGGAATTTTGCAGAAATTATAATCTGAACTAGAGGGCAAAGGCTAACAACTGGAGAAATAAAAAAACCACTGAGCTCTTAAAAACCATGTCATCAAACCACTTGCTCTTCATTTAAAGAATCTGAAATTTTTTCAGAGAATTAAATAATTTTACATCAATAAATCAACAAACAAGTGTTGGTGAGGTTGTGGAGAAAAGGGAATCCTTTTGCACTGTTGGTGGGATTACAGACTGGTGCAGCCACTGTGGAAAGTAGTATGGAGTTTCCTCAAAAAAATTAAAAATAGGACTGCCTTATGACCCAGCAGCCCCACTTCTGGAAATTTGGGAAGAAATCAAAAATATTAATTTAAAGAATATATGTACTCCTATGTTAATTGCAGCATTATTTACTATAGTCAAGGTTTGGAAGCAGCCCAGGGGCCCATTAGTAGATGAATGGATGTGTGGTACATTTACACAATAGAATACTACCCAGTCGAAAAAAAAGAGAAAAAAAAGAAAAGAAAGAAGGAAATCTTACTCTTTGCAACAGCATGAATGGACCTGGAGATTATCAGGCTGAGTGAAGTAAGGTAATCAGAGAAAGACAAATACCATATGATCTCACTTATATGTAGAATCTAATGAAGAAAATAAACTAACAAACAAAATAGAAACAGACTCATAGATACAGACTGACAGCTATCAAAGGGGAAGGGGTTGGGAGCTAGGTGAAAAAGGTGAAAGAGTTAAGAAAAAAGAAAAACCCAACTCAGACGCAGACAACAGTATGGTGATTACCAGAGGGAAAGGGAGAATGTAGAAAGCAAAGGGGGGATAAATGGTGATGGAAGGAGCCTTGACTTGGGGTGGTGAGCACACAACACAGTGTACAGATGACGTACTATAGAACACTGCACCTGAAGCCTATATAATTTTATTAACCAAAGTCACCTCAATACAGTCAAAAACTTAAAAAAGAAAATAAAAGACAATTTGTCTTTAAAAATTAAATTAATTAAAAATTAATTAAAGATAATTAAAATGTCTCCCACATATTGATAGCTAAAATATAGAAGCAATAAATATAATTATAGTTTTTAGATTATACTCTTGTTAGACCCACACACAAAAAAAAATGTAATCCTAAATGAACAAAAATCAATTGCTTCCTCCCAATCTGCTGACAAATAGATCAAGGGGACAGAGAAGAGTACAGAAATCACCTACTTATAAAATCACCAAAGCAATTCATTGGGGAAAGAAAATTTTAATAAATGATACTGAAACAACTAGATATTTACACTTGATCTTAACCAAAAGGCCGAGAAGTGATGGAAAAACTACACTTTTATATGATTAAACCCCAACCCCTATCTTACACCATACATAAAAATTAATTTTAAATGGATCATAGATCAATGAAAAAGCAAAAATCATTAAGCTTCTATAAGAAAACATAGGAGAATACCTTCATGATCTGGGGATAAGCAAAGACTTCTTAGGACATAGAAAACACAAATCATAAAAACATATTGATAAATTCCATTTCATGAAAATGAAATCCTTCAGCTCATCAAAAACTCTGAGACTGAACAAGTAAACCACAGGCAAAGGAACAACTCTCACAATCCGTATATCTAATAAAGAACTGTTCTCCAGAATGTACTAAAAATCTCTATACTTAATAGTAAAAAGACAAGTCACATTTTTAAGTGGGCAATAACTTGAACAGATACTTCCAAAAGAAAGATGAGTCGGTCAATTAGCAGGGAAAAGTGAAGCTGAAACCGTGATAAAACAGCACTACAAACTCGCTTGAATGGCTAAAATTTTACAAACTAACAGCGGTTGGTCTGCATGTTGGTTGAATGTCGGATTTGGTTAACCAATAGCAGCTGGGTAAATGTTGGCAGGGATGTGGAACAACCTGAAATTTCATACTGCATTACCGTTAGGAATATAAAATGGACTTTGCAAAACTGTTAGCCAGTTTCTCGTAAGATTGGAGATATACCTATCCTATGACTCAGCAAGTCCAGTCCTGCGTATTTACCTGAAGGACATAAATACAAAAGGACATGATCCCAAAATGTCTCTGTAAGAATATTCATAGCAGCTTCGTACAAAGTATCCCAAAACCAGCCACAGCCAAAATGTCCATCAATAGGAGAAAGAAGAAACAAACTGTAATATATGTATTCATTAAAGTCTTATCAAGCAATAAAAATGAACAAAGTATAAATACTAGCAGCAACATGCTTAAATCTAAAAAAAAAATTACACTGATCCAAAAAATGACACCAAAGAATGCTGTATTCCACTTAAATGAAGTTCTAATCTATGGTAAAAGAAACAGAACACAGTAGCCTGTGAGTCCGGAGGGTAGCAGGGATTTTCAGAAAGGGGAATGAGGGAAATTTCTGGAATGATGGAGTGTAGGTAACACATACGTATGCATTTGTCTACTTAAGAGCTGTACTTTTCATTGTAAGTATGTTTTGCTTTCTTTTACAGCTTTTGGTTTTTGATGCATTTCTCACTGCCTTTTTTTTCCTTAAAAAAAAAGACAGGAAGACGGATGCCTTCCTCACATCCTTAAGCTTGCCCACATTCTTCCATGAACAATATACTAAACTGGTGCCACATACGTGCATCACGAAGCTTCCTGCTGTGAACCCCTCCACTCAGATTTCAGGCTGGCTACACACCTGTCTGCGTATGCTTTTCTTCATTTATTTTGATTGCATTGCTGGTTCTGGCCCACTGTTTCTTAGATGTGGCTTCACTTTTCTAAGGTTCATTTTTCATTTCTCTGAGGTACCATCTCAAGCATTATTTTAGAAACTTTGTAGGTGTTAAACCTTTTAAATCATTGTATTCTCAAAAAAAACCCTACTTTACTCTTATAATGGATTGATAATTTAAAAATGTATAGAGTTTTATGAAATTTATTTCCCTTTAAATCCTAGCTTTTTTAATTTATGACAAGCAGTGAAATCTGGTTTTTATTTGCATGTAGGTAAACTGATTTTCCTTTATTTTTTAAAGAGGATCAGGCATCTTATTCACCTTGGTGATTTGAAATTTCACTAAGATAGGGCTACATGTAGGCTGAATTTCAAATTTGAGGTTATAGTAAACAGATTTAGAAACCAATCACTTGCAGCCATAGGAGTTCATCAAACTTTAAACTCCTCAGAACATAAGCATGTAATTTGCTAATATTTATTTCAACAAAGGGTATTGAAAACCTATTACATCCCAGAAACTATTTGAGGAATTTGGGATCTAAGAGTGACATAAAAAGTTGAAAATGCCTATTCTTCCTGTCCCTGAGTTTATATTCTACTAGAAAGGGATAATAAACAATAAATACAGATTAAACAATAAACAACAAAACATGGACATAACCAAGGGGGAGGGTGGGAGCGGGGGAGGGGGGTGGGATTGGCTGGGGTGGGGGGAGAGTGGTGGGGGGAAAATTCAAACTGTAATTGAACAACAATAAAGTAATTAAAAAAAATACAGATTAAAAGGAACATTGTGCTAAGTGAATTAAGTCACTCAGAGAAAGACAAATACCATATGATTTCACTCCTGTGGAATCTAATGAACAAACTGAACTAACAAGCAAAACAGAGACAGACTCACAGATGGATGACAGCTAGTGGTGAGGAAGTGAGGGCTGGAGGGATGGAGCAAAGAGGGAAAAGGACTCACGGACATGGACAACAGTGTGGGGATTGCTGGGAGGAGGGACTATAAGGGGACTAAATGGTAATAGAAATAAAATATAATAAAGATTAAAAAATAAATAAATAAGTACATCAAATATATAAAATAAGTAAATATAGAGCATTTTAGAAGTTGATAAATGCTATGGAAAATAATGAGCAGATACAGAAAACTAGGAATGTGGAAAATCTGCAGCGGCATGGATTGAAATTGCCAACAGGGACATTAACACTATCTCTTAAAAAGGTAACACTTAAAACCTGGCTGGTGTGGCTCAGTGGACTGAGTGCCAGCCTGTGAACCAAAGGGTTGTGGGTTCAATTCCCAGTCAGGGCATGTGCCTGGGTTGTGAACCAGGTCAAGCCCCGAGTAGGGGGAGTGTGAGAGGCAACCTCACGTTAATGTTTTTCTCCCTCTCTCTAAAACTAAATAAATAAAATCTTTTTCTAAAAAAGGTCATATTTGAGCAAAGACTTAAAGGAGGTAAAGGACAGATCTAGGGGAAGAACAGAAGAGGCAGCATAAAGAGCTGCTGCAAATACCCTAAAGCAGTAATTTGCCTGGCTGGTTGGAGGAACAACAGGGAGCCCTGAGGCGGGGGTTGAGAGTGCACAGTAAGGAAGATGACAGGAGGCAACACACTTGGGGTGTGGGGAGAGCAAACCCTATAGGGCCTTTTCAGCCTTGAAAGGTTTTTAGAATAAGATTAGTACGATCTGGATTATGTTTTTAAATAGCCTATCTGGTTGATTGATCAATTAATTACAAGTGGATAGATATCATATAGATTATAAGGGGGGAATCCCAATAAAATGGAATTAATCTTCTGGAGGGGGGCCTCTGGTAGTACAGGCCACCCCACAAGCGAGTGTTCTAGGAACCCATCTGTATCATTGTACCAGCAGATGTTGTTGTGAGAAGCTGCATTCAGCTTCAGTGACTTTTTTTTGAAGACTCAGTGCATTTGGCCATTTCATGATGGGTGATTTAAAAGTGTACCTGCCCACTCTGCGCTGAAGGATCAGCAGTTTTTGACCAATAAGGGCATGACTCCTGTGTCCCACCCTCCCTATTCACCTGACCTCACCCTGAGCAACTTTTTGTGTCCCCAGATGAAAAAAGTCCTCAAAGGGAAATGTTTTGCTGATGTGGAAGAGGTGAAACAACAAACAGCAGAAGCACTAAAAGGCATCAAAATCAACAAGTTCAAAAACTGTTTTGAGCAGTGGAAAAAAGTTTCAATATGTGTATTGCATCAAATGGAGACTACTTTGAAGGTGACTGAGGTTAAACATGTAAGAATAAATCACAATTTTTATAAATAAATTCTAGGGTTTTTGGGTCCCCCTTCATACACACACATTTTTCTTATTCATAAAAAGATACTTCTGATTTTGTTTTGTCTTTGAGTGAAAATTTCCTATTTCATATAAATGAACAGATGCCTGGAATGTATTCACAAACATTTTGTGACTGTCTACTAGGAGTTCACCGCCATTCGTGGTGCTAAAGATGCTGAGAAAACACATTGGAAAGGTTACTTCTGTCCTAGAGAAAATGAAGAAATAATAAAACAGTAAATAAACAAAGAAGTAGTTGGTCATAAAAATCTGAGGGTGGGGGAGTAGAAGAGATGGATGAGGTAGAAAGTGCCCTGATGTCTACTTCAGAGGGCGGTTGGGAACAGCCACTCTGAAAAATGGCCATTAGCAAAGATCCTAGAAGCTCTCCATAGAATGGTCAAGGGAAAGGCAGAGGAAACTGCCTCTTAACAGATCTAAAGTAAGAAAACTAAACTTGCTCTGGTCAACTAATTCAAAAATCATAGTGTGCTAGATCAGACTGGTCACCAGGAAACTGGAAACTTAGGCAGAGGCCATATCGGGGGCATTTGAATGGGGATGACTGTGAAAGACACAGTGTGGCTAGATTGAATTCAGAATAGGACTGGGAGGGATGGACAAAGGCAAGTCTAGGCTCTTGCACTGGGTCAGGCTTCTACACCAGCTGTCCGATGTCTTGCTGGAGAAAAGATAGCTTTCCAGCCTGTGGAGTCTCTTTGGTGAGTACCTTTGCCTAAGGCGGTTTGAAATTCCACGCAGTCACCTTTCCTGAGCACTTCAGCTCCCTAGAAAAACTCCAGACGTGGGATTTTTAAATAAAGCAGCTTCTTTGCTTCCTGACTCAGAAACTGGGACAGCGTGACCTAGGGCTGTTGGCCAGGCCGGTCGCATCAAAGTAAAAGGTGAAAGTCAGTGCAGTCGGACGAAAAGAGAACAAGAGAAAAGCAGAGCACAGCAAAGTCTCACTTTACCAACGTCACTGAGGGACAAGTGACTGTGTAAGCGATTCATCCAGCTCCCCTGAGCTAGGCAAACAGAACTTCCCAGAGAAAGCGGCCCTTAGATTGGACTTATTTAACTTTTTTTTTAAACAAAGCAAGATTTTAGAGTCAAACTGGTATAAATGTGAGTGCTAGACATTCACTGTGTATCCATGAGCTAAGGCTCTTGGCTTCCGTAAACCTCCATTTCCTTACTTACAAAGAAAATAGTATATCTACCTCATGTGTGTATTGTGCGAATTACATGAGCTTACCCGTAAAGAACTTTACATAAAATGTCAGTACTCTCTGGTGGCCAATGGTTATTCTGTGATGTCATCTCTGGAGGAAAAAGGCATTGTGAGGTTGCACAGGTCACATAAATTATGTAGCTAGGATGTAGTATGATTAAGAAACTTTCTTTGCCCTGGCTGGGTAGCTCCGTTGTTTAGAGCATCATTCCAATTTGCCAAGGCTCTAGGCTCAATCCCCAGCCAGGACACAACAAACAAGAATCAACCAATAAATGCATAAATAAGTGGAACAACAAACTGATGTTTCTCTCGCTCTCTCAAAAAAAAATCAATTAAAAAAAGGAGTCTTTCTGTAATAGCTGGTATGCTAAAGAAAATCACAGAAAAGCCCCTTGATACTTTCTTGGTTGGAAAATCCCTAAGATTAGGGATTGTCTCATTTATTCTCAAGCATGCAGGTTGTTGCTGACTCCCTATTAAAGGTTTCAAGTAGATAAACCACCTCTCAGTGGGAAGAGATGCTGGAGTTGGGATACTCCCTACCATGAAGCTGTCTAATTCTTGTTTTCTCTTTCAGTGCTTCATATGGCTGAATTTCTATGAAAAGTAATCATCAAATATTAGCATGATCAGTGAAACAGAATCAGTGATCAGAGAAGCAGCAGAGGTAAGGGAGGTGAGGACAGTATTAACAATTCTACGCGGAGCACCAAGCATGAGCCATGTGATAAGCTGGATAATTTTAGTCCTTCCCTCAATCCTTAAGGAAGACGCTATTCCCTGTCTTGCAGATGAAGAAACCACTGCAAACAGGGCTTAGGTCACGTGACCACGATCACACAGCTATGCGGAAGCAAAGCCAGGGTTTAGACTCAGAGCTGTCTAACTTCAAAGCCCAGGTCTTGTCCAGTGTATCAGGAGAAGAGAAACAGCCACCCTGCGCAGGTTCACAGAAGGACAACCAACAGCCTCGAGAACAGGTGTGATTTTAAATAGGAAGTGAATGTTAGCTAAATAATTCTTTTTGAACACGTGTTATTTTTACTTTGTGGTGTGGTCTTTCTGTTGCATGTTGTGTGGTCCAGCCAACACCATCACTCTCTGTTATTCCCGCTGACCCCTGCTGCTGGGAGCACTGGGCGGCTTAGCCCCGGTCCTCCCTGCGGGGAGGCCCTCAGCACTGGGGGTCTGGAGCATCCCTGCCTTCTCCCTCCACACCCAGTCCTGTCAAGCCCCACCTACTTGAAATTCTTCCTCCAAATCCTTTCTTTCTTGGCTCTTCCAGCAGGACCATTGAACTCTGACTCACAAATCTGCAGCTGGGGCAGAGTCAGCTTTTCAGGACGTGCAGAGGGGATGGGCAGCTTTTCCAAAGGAAACTCTCAGCAAAGGCCCCAGGGAGCAAAGGATATTTTCTCTTTGTCAAAAATCCTTAAACATTGATTAATGACATGCTGGGAGATAGTCACCCTGTGATTTCTCAAACACCATGACACATTTAGTTTGAACTTTGTGGAAACCCTGTCTCATAAAAACCCTGAGATACAATTACTACTCAATTCTCTCTGTGACAAAAGTTAGATTCATTTTCCAGGAAACTACACCTTTTATTATTAGTTTGCTCATTTTATAATTACCAAGGCGTATCTAGAGGAAATTTATTTGGAGAAAGGCCAGCTGGGTGCTTCTTTAGCCTAATACATCACAGCTGCATCCAACTAATGCTCTCCCTCACAATACCATGTCAAAGGGAAAAAAGAAATTTAGTGTCTTTCGTACTTTCTAGAAGTTATTCACCTTAGAACACTTTTATTTTCTTCTAGAGAACACGTTCAAAACAATAACACCGCCTTCTTTCCTAATGAGATCTTACATTTGAATCACTTTTAATTTTCCAAAGTGCTTTCCTACTCATTACCTGAGTTTATATTCAAATCCACATAATAGAAAAGGTAATGTTATCCCCATTTTAAAGATTAAAAAGTTGAGACAAAGGAGCATTAAGGTACGGCTAATTTCACATGGTTGGTGAGACTTGGGCTAGATAATTTAGTACGACTTTCTAAATTATTTTCTCTCTTTAACTACTTATTGTTCCTGTCATTTGTTCTATTTTTTTAAAAGAAACTATTCTGCATGCATTGAACAAATACAGTGTGGGGCAAAAATAGGTTTATAGTTGTGAGTACATGGAACACAGAGTTTATTCATGCACCGTTATTTATTAATTATCGTATTATGTTCCATAGGAACAACTGTCAGCCTACTCTTGCCCCACCCTGTATTGTTGAGCACCTGTTATTTGACAGACACAGCTCTAGGAAGCAGAGATCTATTGATGAAGACTGATAATTTCTCCATTTGCATGAAACATATATTCTAGTGGGAAAGAAAAACAAAACAAAGTAAATTTAAAAACCAGAAAAAATAGCAGATATCACTAAGGGTATATTGGCAAATAATCGGGGAGCATTTAGTCTAGGCCACAGGTAGCAAACACAAGACCCACGGGCCGAATCTGGCCCTCCACCTTGTTTTATCCGGCCAGGCACCTTGTTTCTACCCGGCAGCGGTTCCGAGCTCCTTGCCCCTAGTTAAGGAGTAGTTACATTTATACAGTCCTAAAATTACATTTGGCTCTTTGAAGGCAACCGGGAGGCTGATGTGGCCCCCAGTGAAAATGAGGTTGACACCCCTGGTCTAGGCGGCCAGTGTCCCACCATCCTCATGGTCCCCTGAGTTTGCAACCTCAAGTCCCTCATCCCTTATAGTTCGCAGCTTATCTATTGTCATGTCATGTCCAGCTAGGACATTTAGCTTCTTGCTTCTGTTTATATGTTTCTCCTCTTCCACAGTCCCATGATCACTTCCTTGACTCAAAGGCCCTTAGCCTTTATCAGGTGGCTTCACCAAATCTTTCCTGGCTGGTCTCATGCCCTCAAAAATCTCTCTCCCCTGCTCTCCCCTTCAATACAACTTTCTTATTCCTACAAAATTTATCTTTGCAAAAGCCATGTTACAAAACTCACGAAAAAGTCTTTGTCCCAGAACTGCGAGATTCTATCCAACCTAATGTAAACTGTTCTCCTAGACATATTTCATTCTAAACACATGTAACCACTCCCTCTTGACTGCTTCTCCGCCATGGCTCCTGTCACTCCCTCCACAGAAGATCCCCATCCCCTCCCAGCCCGTTTCTGCAGCCTGCCTCTTCTCCGGGGCCAACCCCAAAGACACCTGCTCCATGAATGAGTGAGCAAACACGTGAATGAATAAAATAGACTCTGGTAGCTCCTCTGCTCTGCTTTTATCATCCAATTAGACTACAGCCAATTAGCATTGCTTCATCTTGCATGTTGCCCTTTGCCTCTCTAAGTGGATACAACTTTCCCCTGCTCCTCCATTGGTAAATAGGCTAATTCGGCCTGTAACGTTCCTTGTTAGTCTCAGCCTGTCAGCTCTCACCTCTGTTCGTTCTCCCGCCATCCTGTTCTTAGTGTGAAGACAGTTTACCCCAGTATCACCTGTCAGCGGATGGCACCTGCCCTCCAGGAGCAGGTCAGGCTCTGAATTCAGACCAAATCTGACAATGCTGCTTTGGGAGTCCCACAAAACTCAAGTGGATCTCTGTATTCATGTCTTTCAGAGCCTCCTACAGTACATTTTTTCCCTTTCAGGCTCAGTAAAAAAGCTTTTGAGAGCACATGAATGAAAGAAACAGAGGAACATGATGCATAGTTTCTACAGAAAATCAATGGCTACTAAAAATATCCCACATGAAATACCCTGAATGAAGCATTTCTGTCTCAGCAGAAGCCTTTGGGAGCTCACGGGGCTTTGGCTGTGAAGTCTCATGGGGATCATTCCCAAAATGGAAAGGTATTTTCTTTCAGGCAATGACTTTGCTGAAATTGTGTGCTTCAACGAACATCTAGATTTTCTCGCAGACAGGTATGTGCTAGGATCTACCTGATGCTGAATCCATGGTTGAGAAATGACTCAAAGGAAAGCTTTAATGCCCACATGGGTGAAAAGATGTTAGTCCTTCAGTGACGGTAGGTGGCTGCTGAATGTCACCAGATGTGGAGACCTCATGAGGAGAAAGAAGAGTGGAAACTTCCATCACAAACACGTACAGGTGTATGGAGAGTTTACAGTGTCAAGCTCATTCCTCTCTGGACTATGCTTTGTCTCTCATAGTGGGCAAAAGGAGCCGTTGACTGTTATGGCCACAGGTTCACAGGCCCCTGGTCTCCACCTCCTCAGTCCTACTATTTCCCTAATTAACTCTCTCTTTGAATCTCCATGGCGGCTATCTCAAAAGTCATCTACCTACTCTCAATAAATCACCTGTCCAGTTAGTTCTCAGCACCCACCTTCCACTTCACTGAGAAACAGGTAGAAATTCTCTCCCATGTGCACTGTCCCACCTGTGGTTGGGGACCAGCACCCATTCCCACCCTTCCTTGCATCCTTGTTACGGTGGAAGAGTTGCCCCAATCCCTGTCTGAAGCATTCCCCTCCACCTGTACTACAGACCTCGTTCCCGCCATTGGAGAGTGTGCTTCATCAGATATCTCTCAATCCTTCCTGCTTGCTTCTGCCTATCCACATGAGAAAACCATGCTCAGTTCTCACACATAGTGAAGGAAGAAAAGAAAAACTCTTCAGCCCTCTCCCTCTGCAATCCAGCTTCTTGAAAGAGTTTCCCCTACTCACTCTTTCATTTTCACCTTCCATTCACTGCTCCTCCCCGAAATCTGGCTTCTCCCTGCCACCCTACTGAAACTGCTGATGCTGATGCTGCTCTGAGGCTGATGCTCTTCACTCTGTGTATTTTCCACGAATGAATGTGAGCGATCTCACTGCTTCAGTTATCGCCCATTTGCTGATGACACACATCACTCTAATCCCTCGTACAGACCTCCCTTCTGAGCTCCTGATCTGTGTGTCCATTGGCCTCCGGGACAGAAGTGCACCACGTGGACATGGCACTACCACATGTACAAAATGTTTCTCTCCCTTTCTCTCTTCCCACCCGCCACTCCTTGTCTCTCTAAAATCAAGTTTAATGTAAGAATATACACAATAAGTGGGATATATAAAGTGAATAAAGCAGACTTGTAACAAGAAATGTTACTGGTTGTTCTTTAATGAAGGCAAATGATACCAGATGGAAAGAGAGGTCACCACAAAAAAATGAAAAGCATCCGAAGTATAACTCTCTGCTCAAGTAGAAAAGACGATTTTTCTGTCAGTTTCTTTAAAGTACATACAACTATTTAAAGCAAGATATCATTCTGTTGATTTTAGATTATCTTAATGTCACCATTTTATATCTCTTAAAGAAATTTTAGTCACACATCCCCTTTTTATGTCATCATAATATCATCTTGTGTCATCTTATTGGCTCTGTGTAGATCTGATACACAGCAAAACAGCACAAAGGACATGGCAACAAGGACGCCTATATTTTATGTGAACTGACACTATATTCATTCTGAGTAAACTATGGAAAACAAAGAATTGTATTTTAATAATCCCTAGAGCTACCACTCAAAATAATAATCGTGCAAAGAAAAATAGTTTAAAAAACCAACAGATAATTTCAAATTGCATTTTGAACATTAATACTAACAATAGCAATCATTTATTGAGTGCCTTGTATATGCCATTGCCTAATTTAATCTTTAGAAAACTTCTATAAAGCAGACATTATTATTTTTCTGATTTTAAATGAGTAAAATAAGAGTCTGAGAAACAAAGTAATCGTCCCAAATTTGTAACAAGATTAGTCTCAGAGCTGTCAGACTACAGCATGTGCTCTTTATAAAATAAATAGACATTTTATTTATTTTTAAAGTAATGATAATAGCTAGATATGTGGAAAAAAATAAAGTTACAAAAGTCTCCCTTTCACCACATTCCAGTGTTATTCCCCAGAAGTAGCCCCTGTGGAGAGTTTCTTATATTATTTTAGAAAAAAGAAGTTATGCAAATACCATCACATAGATTTTTTAACCAAAAAAGCAAGCACTTTCTCATATAGATCATTTTTCCACCTTGGAAAAGGGGTTCCTGAAATCTTTTCATATGCACACACATAGCTACCTCATTCTTTTTACTGGCTACATTCCATTCTATTGTATGGATGCAAAAAATATACACTAGACAGGACTACTACTGATGGAAAATTAGGTTGTTTCCAGTTTGAACTGTTGTTATACAATAGAGCAATTAACATCCCTGCTGTGTGTTTATAAATATATATGTACAGTAAATTCATGGCAGTGGGATTGCTGAGTCAAGGGGTCTGTACATTTTAATTGACCATTTGTTGATCTCATCAATGCTTGTTTCCAAAAAGAGATTCTGAGAGTACCCAGAGTCTGTAATTTTAATGACTATTCTATCTCTCTTTCAGTGACATTGAGTCTTTGTTTCTGGTATATTTTGACTTAACTACGGTTTTATGTTTCATGGGGTCAAATCTGTTGATCTTTTCCTTGTTGATTTCCTTTATTGTGTTTAGCAAAGAACATCCTTCTCCTTCCCAGGAAAAAATAAATACCCACCTATGTACTCTGCTGACAGTGTTATATAGTTTCCTCTCTCACACTGATCTCTTTCATCTACATTAGTATGCGGGGCAACGTTAGTAGGCAGATTTTGTTACAGAGTCAGTTTTCCCAATCACTCACTTAGAAAATAATATTCCTTCCCCATTGGTTTGCATTTTTCCTTTACTATTAATATTAGATGCCCATGATTTGAAATGAGGTGCTAGTTTCATGGGTTTCCCATAGGTTTGTACAATGAACACATAGAAAGCAATAGCTGGGCGGGCAATCTACATCCTGCCCCACAAAATGCAGGGCTTTCCTGATGAGCTATTCTGGAGCATGCGCCTTAGCTTTTTACTTCTTCTCTGCATCTCAAATAGCCAAACAACAGTGGACGAACACCCTGAGCCTGTCCTGAGCCACCATGCCCAGAGCTCTGACTTCTTCAGGACAAGAAATGCAGCTAAAATGCCAAGCTTTAAGGTCCAATAAGCTCAGCCTCACCAGTAATACATGCCTGCTAAGATAGTGAAAAGTCTATAAAAGGTTGGAATTTGCCTCCATTCACTTCATCACTGATAAGCAAGCAGCAAGCGGCTTAGCAAAGAAAAGTTTCCAGTGCATTAACGGCAATGTCCAGCAGTGTCCGCGAGGAGCGAGTGGAAGGAAAGCTGCTCCTAGCAAAGGCTCTCGTGTCTGGCAGGAAAGAGCAGAAGCAGGGGTAGTATGCAGTGAGGGACTAAAATGTACTGCCAAGTCTGACAAGAGCAACAGGGATGTGTGGGCCGACATTAGAGTCACTGAGAGGCTCTCCAGCACCGCTCAGACATCTCCAGGGCACACCCAGGATGATTTGGGAGAATGTGGACTTTTCAAGGCTGTGCTGTGCAGTTAGGAGTAACAGCCCTGAGATCTGCCTTGAATCTGTTCACATGACCCCGGAAAGAAGACTCAAAGACTCAAAAGGACCCGGGTTAAATATGTTTAACACAACATTTCACAACCAATCACAGAACCTTTGTTTTCCAAAATACCTGTTAACATACTGTGGGAAAATGTTGCAAGATATACTAGTTTGGGAAACTGCTATGGTACTTGACATTCAACCATGATTATTTACAGCATGTCATCACTTTTTAAAATTGAACTCATTGTGGTGACATTGGTTAATAAAATTACGTAAGTTTCAGGTATGCAGTTCTATAACGCATCATCTGTACACTGCATTGTGTGTTCAGCACCCCAAGCCAAGTCTCCTTCCATCGCCATTTATCCCCCTTTACCCTCTGCTACCTCCCTGCACCCCCCTTCCCTCTGGTAATCACCATACTGTTGTCTGTGCCTGTGAGTTTTTGTTTAAACTCTTCTCCTTTTTCACCCACCCCCCAACTCCCCTCCCCTCTGACAGCTGTCAGTCTGTTCTCCATCTATGAGTCTGTCTCTATTTTGTTTGTTAGGTTATTTTGTTCATTAGATTCCACATATAGGTGAAATTTCATGGCATTTGTCATTCTCTGACTGGCTTATTGCACTTAGCATAATACTCTCCAGGTCCATCCATGCTGTCACAAAGGGTAAGTATTTTTATTTGCACATTGGGGCTCCAATATGATCGCTTGCCCGAGTCCACTGGTGACACCATCACATAGCCCTGTCCTTGCCCCAGTGGTTGGCGTCCCTAAAGGACACTTCAAGTATGACACTCCTGTCCTTTTTTACCCAGAAGTCACCTCAGGGTTAACGGGAGCTATGGAGCAGATGTATGGGGACCCAGACTACCCAGTTCTGGAGTCAACCCTTCTTAGGCCCAGACTGGGTGTCTGCTCTCCTGATAATAGGACCTGGGCAACTGACTGCAACTCTTAGTTCCTGCTGGTTTCAGGAAGTCCAAATGCAAAGGCATAGCCCAAATGTACCTATGATGTCCTTCGTGGTTCCAAGTTTATTTTTCTTTTTTAAAAGTGAAGTCATGGCTTTTCATTTTTATTTATATTTTCCTGATATTGTTTTTCTATTTTTTTTGGCATAGTCTACCCCTGTTTTGTGGCATGTGCTACTACAGCACCTCGGACACAGACCTGGTGGCCAGGGTCCCAGGACTCGAGGCCGCCTTCCAGTGGACCCATGACATTCATTCTGTTCATTGATCTCCTTCTTCCCTAAAACAGAATCAGTCCCTTCTCACTTAGTAAGGACTTTAAATTATTGAAACTGATTGTTGTAAATACCCACTTCTCCAATATGCCATCAACAACTATTTAAAAAGGGAAGTAAATTAATAAAGAAATATATAATACAGTGTTGGGTCTTCAATATACCACTCCTGTCAGGAAGGCTAGCACACAAAAAATAATTTTTTAAAGAACTTTGTTAGTCCTGGCTGGTGTGGCTCAGTTGGTCACGTGTCATCCTGCAAACCAAAAGGCTGCTGGTTCAATTTCCAGTCAGGGCACATGTGTGGGTTGCAGGCTCTGTGCCCTACCCCCATCGGGGTGCTTGCAGAAAGCAAAAGGCAACCGACTGATGTTTCTCTCTCACATCAATGTTTCTCTCCCTCTTTTTCTCCCTCTTCTCCCCTCTCTCTAAAATAATGTTTTTAAAGGAACTTTGTTAATGGAAGTTAAGCAATTCATGGAAGAGGTTCAGGAGGCCAAGATCTTTCCAAAACTCCTGAGAAAAGATCTCCATCCAGTAGTTTTCTTAACTTGTGTTTAAATCCTACTACAAAAGCCACACTATAAAAGCATGTTTAAAATCCTTTAATAAACAGAATATTGCTTCATTCTTCTCTAATCCAGAAAAGTAATTACACCCTACAGCTTGTGAATCACACTTATGCACATGAATGGAGAATGAGAGAGAAAAACAACTTTGCCAAATGAGCAGTGTATGTACGCAAAGAAATTACCAAATTACAGTGATTTTTCTGAACATCTGATTCCAGAGAGAATCACATCCTAGTAATAGAAATACTTGAAGATGAACATCCAAGAGCAAATCATGTCGACTCCAGCCTATATACTAAATCTGTCGAAATTCCATCTGCTCTGCCATCACCCATCCCGATGACCATGAACATGAGCCTGGATCATGCAGTGGCCACATAACAGGGCTCTTTTGTTCCTTGCAGGTTCCTTACAATCCATTCTCCAGAGAGAATACAGAGTAAATTTTCCAGCATGAATTACATCACATCAGTCCCCTGCTTAAAATTCTACAGTGGCTTCCTACTGCACTTAGATTTAAATCCAGACTCCTGCATATAAATAACACTTTAACTTAAAAAGTGAAAATGTTTCTATGAATACCAATACCAGTAAGAGAACTCTGATTTTACTCAGGGTGACAATACATCTGGCTGAAAAACTCTGTTTTCCAGCTTCCCTCGCATCTTGATGTTGCCAATTACATGTGAAGAAAATATGTTGGGCGGGAGCTCCCAGGAATCCCTGTCTGTCCTTGTGCACTTCCTGCTTCCAGCTGCACAGAATCGACACTTCAGCTGAAGCTCCAAGGTTGCAAAGACCTCAACCTTGACATTTTGAATCATTAAAATAAGAGCAACTGCCTCTGGGCTTCTTTTATTTAAGAGGTTGAGCCCATATATTTAAGACCCTGGGGCAGGGTATCGTCAGGCAGCCAGGCAATTTTCAACTAATAGAGACACATAGAAATGCATCTAATGAGACAGTGACCCAGTACCTCTGAACTGTGAACTGCACACATGCTTCTCAGCCCCTCCCCCTGAGTGGGACAGAATGACTGCGGTGGGCTGGAGCTGGCTATTCCCTTGTCCCAGGGGCAAGCTCGGGGAGGCTGGGGGAGGCTGGAGGAGGCTGGAGTCAGGTGTTTCCCTTCTCCCAGGTCCCTTACGCTCTGAGAAAACCCCAGCAGCTTCCGCTGTGGTTAAATACTTTCTCTTGATGGCATATCTTGCTGGGAACAGAACGCTCTGGCACAATTCAAAATGGTTCCTCCCTTTCTCCACTACAGGAAGCGTGAGGGGACTTTTCCCTCATAGGGACTGTGAGAACCTGGTAGAGAGCTCCAGGAGGTGAAACTCACAAAAGGATGGGGGCCCCCACGAGCGGGTCCCTGGGGTTCTTAACTCTCAGACTTACGCACACTGAACCTCCAACAGTTTGTCAGTTACAGTTCAAGTTTCCTAGGCGCACTGATTCCTGGGGAGGTTGATGCCTGTGGGTCTGGGCTCTGGTAAGTTGCAATTTTTCTGGAGTCTTCTGTCAGTGTCTCCAGTTTGGGGGACAGCGGTTTGCCCTGCAACTTCACTCTCTAGGGCACCTAAGAATACTTGTTGATTTTTCAGTTTGTTCAGCTCCTTACTTATAGGATAGTGTGACAAGTTTCTCACATAGTGGACTGCAACTACCTAACAAAATATGTACTAAATGTTTATGGGGAAAAGTACAGATTTAATAAATACAATAAAACTTAAATAAATGGAAAGATATTCCAAGATAATGGATGAAAAGATTTGAACACTATGATAATTGAAATCTATAAATTCAATGCAATTCCTATCAAAATCCCAAAAATAATTTTCAGGGAACTTAACAGGAAACTTGAATTCTTATGACAGAGATTAATGGGCTAAAAGAGCCAAGAGATAATATTGATGAAGAATTATATTGATGGGATTTGACTGACTAGATAATAGGTCTTAATAAAAAGGTACAGTAATTGATAGACAAATACGTCAATAAATCCAAGTAAAGAGTCTAGAAAGTAAAATTTTTAACACAGTGGTAGCATTGTATTGGGACATGTGATTATCCACGTGGAAAAGATATAATGAGACTCCCCTTCTCACACCATACACAAAATATGGTGTTGATTTATTAGAGACCTAAAAATGAAAAAAAACAAAACTTTAAAACTTCTATAAAAAAAAGGATTGTATGTTCTCTGGGAAAAAAATGATTTTGTAGCTATGTCACAAGAACATAACTGCAAAGCACAAGTTTTATAAAACATGACCACATTAAGACTAGAATTGCAAGTGAATTTTCACAAGCAAAGTGAAAAGGCAAACCACAAACTGGGTAAAAATTTGAGTAATTTTTAGAGCAGTAAGAACTCATGGATATTTTTAATTCGATGAATAATAACCCATTATCATTTTTTTAGTTTATTGCTCAAATTGCACCAGATTTTACAGTGAGCCCCTTCAAGCTGGCTTCTATGTCCTCAATGTGCCTCAGCATTACGTGAAGCCAGGTCGCTCTCACTGGAGAATAGTATTTAGAAACTTAGATCTCTGTGCTCATTGTACCTATTTTATGCTGTCCACCTGAAACTGATACAAAACAATATTGAATGTAAACTGTAATTAAAAATTAAAAATAAAAATAAATTTGAAAATAAAAATAAAATGGGGCAAAAATCTGAACAGATATTTTTCTATGAAACATTAAATGGCCAATAAACAACAAAAAAAACTATTTTCATCTTGTGAAACTGAAACTCTGTACTTATTTAACAAACAAAAATCCCCATTTTCCTCTCCCTGTGGCCCTGGCAACCACCATTCTGCTCTCTGTACCTATGGGTTTGACTAATCCAGGCCTCTCAGGTAGGTGGAATCATATGTTTGTCCTACTTCTCAACATGATTGAAATATATCATTATTTAAATAATGATTTTTTTGAAATAGAGGAAAAGCAAAGACCTCCCCAATAATACCCTAGAGGAAACCAGTTTAAGGATTTTTTTTATGTTTGTGTTTTTT
>VMDR010014126.1:0-23980 GCA_007922815.1 Macrotus californicus | reverse complement strand
TGTGATGGGGTTCTGAGAGCAACAGTTTGAGAACTAATGGGTTGGCCTATCAGGCCCTTCATAATCTTACCTGACTTATCTTTCCAACTTTATTTCCCAACCTTTCCCTTCTCACCCCACTTCCCCTCCTTCCACCACCATGTCCACGTCCGGCAATGACTAATGAGTCTCTGGCCCCCAAATAGCCTGCATTCCTCATTTCCATTTTTCTTTTGCATGTCCTCCCTGCTACCCTTATGTGTCAAGTTTCTAGTCATTCTCTTAAAACCAAGTTCAGTAAAAATTTCCCTCATTTCTCTAGAAATTTAGTAACACTCTCCTTGGGGACCCAGGTGCTCTGTGCAAAGCAGTGATCTTGCAAGGCTATTTTGTATGAAGATTGTTCACACAGCTGTCTTTCCCTGTCTGCTGTGGAGTCTGTAGGACAAGGAACAGCCTTCCTCATCTGTAACTCGTTCTACTCCAGCAGCCAGCGTGGCTCCAAGCATACTGCTGGTGCTCAATAAATTCAAGAAAAGGAGAAGCAGAGAGGAATTTCATCTCACTCTCCTGCCCTGACCTAAAGACTCTGGGTCAGGAGGGATCGTAGTGGGCGGTGTAGTACATAGACGAGATGTACTGGACAAAACAGCAGGTGCACACATAAACCCTAGCTGCCCGGCAGACATACAAACCTTCCTTCGCCCCCAAAACTTCCAGGAATGTCTTCTAACATAGCCAGAGAGAGCCCACACAAATGTATGCACTCCCTCCCCAAGGGAAATCACTCGGAGCCCCACCTAGTTATTGCAGCCACAGGTGACGCCATGACACCACTGGTCCCTAAGTGCAGGGTCCTTAGAATGTGCCTGTCTTAGCTATTCTGCCACCTTGGGACCAGATGATAAATTTTATCACCAGCCCAAATACCTCTAAAGTACATTTATTTGGATGGAGGAAGGAAAAGGATGAGAGAAAAGAAAATTTGTATTTAAATTATAATTCCTATTTTTAAAGGAAAAATGATGGTAGGGGAGTGCTGGAATCAGTTGCTTTTTTAGCAGCAAAGAAAATGCAGATGGAGGTACTTTCCCTGTTTCTGCAACTAACCTTGAGGCCCTCAGTGTTTGTGACCCTCCCCACCATCCAGGCAGCATCCTAGCTGCTGCCGTTTAGCAAATCCTATTTCCCAGTTCCCAGTCCTTCTTTTTTCTTTGTGAACTAATGCAAGTGGTTTACTTTTGTGGTTTTCTCTTCAACTACCAAGGACCGATTTCAGACTCCAGTTCTTATTTACCAATCGGATGGCAATTACATTGGAGTCCACTCAGATGAATGTACCAAAGAAATGTACCCATAACAATATTTTGTGTGTGGGTAGTAAGAGTTAAATGATAGCTTACTGTTCTTTATTAGTAAATGGCCCTCCAGCACCTGAAAATGAAAAGGGGCCTCAAGAGTCTATTGAAGGAAGCTGCTCATGTTCGGTAGAAACCTGACCTACACCAGGAGCACATCGGAACACGTGCAGCTTCCACAACAACCTGTCACCTCTTCCAAAGGGAGCAGATTAAGTCTCAATAAGGAAGTAAAATAATTTTTCCTTCAATAAAGGATTCATTTAACCATGACAATCATCAGTTAGCTATATTGTTTGTTAGGCAGGAGAGATTGAGAAGCGGTATTTATCTCAATAAAACAAATAAAAAATGCCCTGGGGGGCAGGAACCAGAGAGAGAGAATGTATTTTTAAACTTGAATGTATTTTAAAAGAGCAAAAACGTGACTTCAAGAAAAGCATGCTTGGGACACTGGGCCAGCTTCGCCTCCTCTGGCCACTCGAAGCGATTTCATTCTGACCAGACAACACCAAATTCCTCTTGCCTATTATTTTGCCATTTTTTAATCCTGGCTTTGTGAGAGCATCAATCAAATATGTCTATTATCAGGGGCTTAACTTTGATCTGCAATACAGAATCTTCCATAGGATCCCAGAATCTTGGGTTTCTTCTCTATTTTATGTATGAGGAGGGAGAGCTGAGACAACTCTGGGGGAAAATGGCACAGAGATGATGAGACCAGGTCATATGTGTTCACTGTCAGACAATGCAAGGAGTCGTCCCCGTCATGTATAACCACACAGCACATGCTGTGTGTGCACACGGTCAGTCAGTCTTGACCGGACACCAGATGTCACATCACGTAGCACAGCTGCACACTACAAAGTTGCACACATAACAAATTTTAATGTTTCCTTTTACATAATTTCATATCTCTAGAAACACCGTAACAATAGGTCACAGAACTCCTGTTTACTCTTTCCCAGATTTGCCACGACTAACACGTGGCCCCATTGGTTCCTCTTTCCTGAATCGTTAGACAGCACTTCGTTGACATCTTGTCCCTTTATCCGTAAATATGTCAGGGCTTTCAGAGTAATACATTTTTTATCAAAACACAAAGTTAACATACAAACTATCAGAATAAATAAAAATGTTAACTACAAAGAAAACTCATCTGAGTTCATTTTGGATAAGACAGGAATTGATTGGTCTGTTTTGTTTACTGTGCTACTCCTAGACCCTCCCATAGTGCCTGGCACACAGCAGGTGCTCAATAAATACCTGTTCAATTAATTTCTCAATGTGATGGTGTGATACTATATTGACCGTGTTTCTGAACAAAGTATTTTTAAAATAAAGCAAAGGCAATGACAGCAAAATAGTCATTTTTTATTACCTATAATTTATAATCGAAAAAAACCCAAAAAGCCTTCAGATGTAAAGGACTGACAGGAAATTACCCTTTTAAAATTAGACAAAGCAGGTTACAATACCAGAAAATTGACTTTGTTGGTCCCCCTCAGGGCCAGCACGGGGACCTGCTCTCTCTTCACAGGTAGCGGTTTCTGATATATTCTCGGTACACGGAGGTGTCCTCTTTCCCGAGGGGCTGCATGATACCTTGACTGGCCTGGATGTGGGCCTGGAAGATCTCTGTAGATTTTCTGTCTACTCTTGGAGGCTGGACTTCGTAGATATTGTCTTGTGAGAAAGCTGAGATGGGTGTTCTATAAAGGAGAAGAGGAGAGAGGGCCACGTTAAAGAAAATAAAGTGAAGGACCACCGCTCCCTGTGGTCTCAAAGTGTTTGAGAGCTGCTGAACTTGAACATGCAGACTTAGTAGTAACAAGGGGCTATTGTGGCCTCCTCTGCCTGGAGGACAGAGATGGAGCACCCATCCAGGACGCACAGGCTGGGACAGCTCCCCACCTCTACTCCAAACACCGTTGGCACACCCATGCCTGTGCACCCACTGGCCTCCCTCACAGGACTGGAGAAACTATGTGCTCCTTGGACATGTGGTAGGCACTCAGTCATTTTTTTTGTATCCCACAACTTTAGTGATTTCATTGACTAGTTGTAACAGTTAACAGTTTTTTAGAGGAAGATTTCGAAGGAATCAGAGAAGCAGAAGGTATTAATGATTCCTACCTCGCAGGCTGATGCGAGGAGTAAATTGGTTTATATGTGTAAAGTGCTCCTTTAGTGTAGTCCTGGCACACTGTGAGTGCTCAGTAAATGTGAATCATTGTTCATAATTACAGGCGCATAATTCCTTATCTGCAGTTCTGAAATCCTACAAGCTTTAATAACTTAATGTTAGTTTGCTGGCAAAACCTGATCCAACTGGAACTCATTTGGAGGCACATCCTAACATAAGCTGACGATTCTCATCCCACTCCACGTGAACAGTAATGTGTTTAATTACCAGACAAGGCCTCAGATCACACCTGCTATAAGGCATGCAGACCATCGTGGTATGCTGACATCCCCCACACTCTGACTCTGAAACACATCTGACCTCAGGCCTTAGGATGAGGGACTGCAGATCTGTCATAGGCAGCTTCCTTCCTTTCTGAGATGATGTGCAAAGCACCCAAGAATCTCTCTATTCAAAAACACCCCTCCGTTCCACCCACCTACCCTGCTAGAGTGCTTGAAATTGCCATCCACACCTTGGGGAAGGCGCCGTGTCCAGAAAGCCCTTGTCAAAATGCAGCCTGGTGTCTTATACACCCTCTACTCAAGGAAGGTTGAGCACGATTAATTATTACATGCTTAGTTGGAGGCAAGTCCTCAAGGGATGAGTCAGGTGTGATGCAGAGTGAGTATGTGCAGAGTGTGGGTGAAAGGTCAAGAAGAGGCCACCAATGAGGGAGAGTGGTCATTTAAAAAGACACTGTGAGGGCTTGGAAGCACAACAACAACACACTCGACCACTTAGCCCAGGGCTGGGCAGATAGCCCTCCAACGAGGGCACCAAGATGACCCAGGGAGAAGAGCTGCAGAACCTATTCTGCTGGCCGGGACCTCGATTTGCTCATGTGCATCTTATCAGAGGAATCAGGAAGACACCCTGGGTGTCCAGCTATTTGGTTAGCTAGGACCCCTGGAGCCACCTCAGCTGCTTTCACCTCTGTAATATATTTCAATTCAAACTTGGTATATAGTTTGTGAAATACTCCCATTTTTTCAGAGCACTCTGATCACTTCACACCCTCATTTAAGTGAATGAAAACGGAAGGACAAAATGATTTACTCAAAGTTATTAACAATTAATGGCTCAGCTGAAAGAATCCTGAGACTCTGAATCTCAGCTTGCACTCCCGCCTGGCAGTGGTGCTTTTCTCCAAAATACAAAAGTCGCAGTTACTGTAACACCTGTGGCTGACACATTACAATGGAGAATAATTAGGGTGATTAATATGTGAACTCAATTTCCCCTCACAAAAAACAACGCTGCACCTCAGACAGTCATTTACATAATTCAAAGTGAGATGCTAGAACCCTTTGGTGGTTGATAATCTTCAGATCAAACCATGTTAACCTGACCTTTAAAGAGGAGGCTCTGGAGCATTTTTAGAGACTATGGTCAAAGCGCCAGCTCTAACAGCGCCTCCAGAACCTCGCTGGCCACACCTGTCTAGTGTCTCCTCCTTCTCAAGTCCCTTCCACGTACAGTCATCGTATTTAAATTTCGTACCCATCTTGGAGGCAGGAAGCACGGGGATTATGCTCTCCATTTTGCAGATGAGACATTTAAAATCAATTTTTAGATGGGGCTAGTGGTTCCTGTCCAGCCTCTGAAGCCAGACCTTTGCCCGGAGCCCTCTGTGCATTAATGAAGCCCTTTCTGGCTGCAGTCACACCGGACATCAATGAATGTAGGAAGATATGGTCTGGGAACTAAACCTTAATGTAGCTGAGAAGGGAAAATGCCACGTCACCCAGTCATTGTTTTATCCCTCAAAGGCTTTGGCTGAAGACACGCGCAGGAAGTCTGTAGGAGGTAACAGGACCAGGACCCAGGGATTGTCTGACAATGGAGGGCTGGGACAACCTCGATCGTGGCCACAGGCCAGCCACTGCTGCCAGTGCCCCAGATTTCAGTCAGTCAGTCAGTCAGTCAGTCAGTCAGTCAGTCAGTCAGGAGTCCTCACCCTCGTTCTCCGTAAACTGCTTCCCTGCCATGTGGAATGGTGGGAAACCATTACACACTCTAAACATGAAGTGCCCGACATTGGCCTTCAATTGTATAGAATTGAGTGGCAGGTGTGTTCAGGGCTCCAACACCACCTTACTGTAGTTTCAAAACAATGCAGGGAGTCAGAAAATGCATCAACTGTCCCTATGTCGTTTTCTCTCTTCTAGGTTCAAAGTCTATATTAAGTAACAAAATTGTAATGTTAAAATGCTTATTAATGGACTTCGGCCAGAAAGAAGCTTAAGGCAAACCCATAATCAGAATGAGTTCCTTGTAGTCTTAAGGCAGTGGTTGGTCTCCAAGTGTGGTCCCCAGACCAGCAGCATCAACATCACCTAGAAACTTGTTAAAAATATAAATGGTCAGGCCTATTCCAGACCTACTGAATCAGAAACTCTGAGGGGGGGAGAGGGGGGCTTGTGATAGTCCTCCAGGTGATTCTGATACTCGGTGAAGTTTAAGAATCTTTGGTCAAAGAAGACCAAAATTATGTAAAATAATATATTTGTGGACAAGGAGCAGAACTGAATATTTTATTTTTTAAATATATTTTTTTGATTATGCTATTACAGTTGTCCCATTTCCCCCCATTTATTCCGCTCCACCCTGCACGCCCCCTCCCACCCACATTCCCCCTTTAGTTCATGTCCATGGGTCATATATATAAATTCTTTGGCTTCTACATTTCCTATATTATTCTTAACCTCCCCCTATCTTCTACCTACCATTTATGCTTCTTATTCCCTGTACGTTTTCCCCCTCTCTCCCCACCCACTCCCCTGATGATAACTCTCCATGTGATCTCCATTTCTGTGATTCTGTTCCTGTTCTAGTTGTTTGCTTAATTTGTTTTAGTTTCTGTTTTAGGTTCAATTGTTAATAGCTGTGAGTTTGTTGTCATTTTACTGTTCCTATTTTTGATCTTCTTTTTCTTAGATGAGTCCCTTTAACATTTCATAGAATAAGGGCTTGGTGATGATGAACTCTTTGAACTTGACCTTATCTGGGAAGCACTTTATCTGCCCTTCCATTCTAAATGAGAGCTTTGCTCGATAGAGTAATCTTGGATGTAAGTCCTTGCCTTTCATGGCTTGGAATACTTCTTGCCAGCCCCTTCTTGCCTGCAAGGTTTCTTTTCAGAAATCAGCTGACAGTTTATGGGTACTCTTTTGTAGGCTACTGTCTTCTTTTCTCTTGCTGCTTTTAAGATTCTCTCTTTATCTTTCATCTTGGGTAATGTAATTATGATGTGCCTTGGTGTGTTCCTCCTTGGGTCCAACTTCTTTGGGACTCTCTGAGCTTCCTGGACTCCCTGGAAGTCTATTTCCATTGTCAGATTGGGCAAGTTCTCCTTCATTATTTCAAATAAGTTTTCAATTTCTTTCTCTTCCTCTTCTCCTTCTGGCGCCTCTTTGATTCTGATGCTGGAACGTTTAAAGATGTCCTGGAGGTTCCTAAGCCTCTCCTCATTGTTTTGAATTCTTGTTTCTTCATTCTGTTCTGGTTGAACATTTCTTTCTTCCTTCTGGTCCACACCATTGATTTGAGTCCCGGTTTCCTTCCCACCACTGTTGGTTTCCTGTAAATTTTTCTTTATTTCACTTAGCGTAGCCTTCACTTTTTCATCTAATTTGCGACCATATTCAACCAATTCTGTGAGCATCCTGATTACCAGTGTTTTGAACTGTGCATCTGATAGGTTGGCTATCTCTTTGTCGCTTAGTTGTATTTTTTCTGGAGCTTTGATCTGTTCTTTCACTTGGGCCATTTTTGTTGTCTTGGCACACCTGTTACGTAGTAAGGGGCAGAGCCTTAGGTGTTCACCAGGGTGGGGCAACCACGTCGCTGCGTTGTGACGCTGTTTGTGGAAGAGGGGTCTGAGAGGGAATAACGCCACTTGCTCGGCTCTCTGCCAGCTTTCAGTCACTTCCCCAGCTACCCACAAGAAAATTGGGCCCTTCTGGTGCTGATTCCCAGGTGATTGGGCTTGTGTATGTTCTAGGACCCTGTGGGTCTCTCCAACAAACTCTCCTGCGAGGCTGGGAGTTTCTCCCACTGCTGCCTCCTCAACCCCCACAGGTGTTTTCAATCAGAGATTTGAGGCTTTATTTCCCAGAGCTGGAACTCTGGGTTGGGGGATTTGTCTCGGTCCCCAGTTGTTCCTCCCAGTTTATCCGCAAGCGAGTGTGGGACGGGCCTGGTCCGCCAGCCACCGCCTTGCCGAGAGTCCTCTCCGCTCAGCTGCCCATCTCCACCCCTCCTAACGGTCTGGGTGAGTGTTTCTTCTTTAACTTCTTGGTTGTTGGACTTCCATACAGTTTGATTTTCTGTCAGTTCTGGTTGTTTTTGTTTTTAAATTTGTTGTTGTCCTTCTTTTGGTTGTGCCAGGAGGCACAGTGTGTCTCCCTACGCCTCCATCTTGGCCGGAAGTTCAGAACTGAATATTTTAAATCAAGAACTTTCTTTTTAAATTCTACACTGTCACTAACTGTACATGGAGAAGGCATAATTTGACATTTAATTGTAAAGATAAGCAGCAGTATTAGATTCACACATTTCCTAATGCTTTCCCCATTGGCTTACACATATCCAAGGTGGGGGAAGGATATAAAAACATCCAAGACCCCCACAGGGGCTGCTGGTTGGCATTTCATTTCTGAAGACACTGAACAGAGATGGAGGTAAGCCCAGTAACATTTCCAATACTACATGGAATTGTCTTTTTTATTAGCTTAGGTGGCATCTGTTTCTAAATTTAAAAAAAAAAAAAATCCCACAACAGTATTTAAACACTAAATGATGTGAAAATTGTGAGACTACACTTTTTTATTCATTCCAGTAGAGTTGGCTTATTACCGCACTTGGTGGGGAAAAAAATGGATCCACATTTCTTCCTGACCATAAATAGAGGGAAGATGATTTTTTTTAGCTTCTCCTCACAGCCCCCAAAGGCATAAGACCTCTTGCCCCTAATTCAAATGCTAGCTATATTTCTGGAGATAAAATACTAAAATCACAAATTTGTAGTCTCATTTCTTTTTATTTACAATACCTAGTTCCATCTTTAAGGAGAGCTCTGTATTTCCCCTCAAGGAATGTTACAAGTCTTATTTAGAATAATGTATTTGCCAGCTCATTTATGGGCTGCTTACCCTGCACTGCTGGTGTACTCAGACTCTGGGGACGGATGGCACAGCCTTAACTGCAGCGCCACCCCCCCACCCCCCGCCCCGCCAGAAGAGCAACACTCAGGAAGAAATCCATTAGACACACCACATATTGTTAAAGAAAATCTTGTTGGTGCCCTTTCATGGCTCTTTCTTAAATGTGGCGTTATGCGCCTGGTTAAAATCTGACCATGTCTGCTAATAACTGTATCTTATTTGGGCGCAGAACTGATGTGTAACCCCTTTTAAAGTTCAATTCCTAAGGTTTTTTTCTGACTTATGCCCAGAAAATATTTAATTGGTCCAACTGAAATGTCTTCTGAATTTAGTAATGTCATGATGATTTGATTTGAGGTTGGTGAGAGAAAAACTAGACAATATTTGTATAATTGCAATAATTGTATGTATGTGATACTTTTCCATATGTTAAAATCTAATACCTTTCCCATCATTAGTATTTTGGGATACATCAAACCCCATCTGGCCTTTCCAGAAAATTCAGTAATGGTTCTAGAAACAAAGTTATTTCCTTTCCAGTGGTCCCCGATGCTGCCACCACACACTCCAGGTTTCCTCCCAGGGTTCCTTTCACCTCAGCCACTTGTTCTTTGTTGGTCATGACTGAGTCACAGAATGGACAGACTAGTGTAGCTGAAGGAAACCTTGCAGAAGGTCTTGACCAGCTCCTTTATCGGCAGCTAGCGGTCGTCAGGAGGTCATTCCTCACACTACTTTCTCCACTTTCCAGGAGAAAACTATAATTAGGCCATGTTCATGTTGATCAGGTGCTCGGTCTTTGTGGAGCCAAACCTCAGCATATGCGTAAAGAACGACAGTGCTTGTTTATTAGTCTATGTGTCTTTCTGCCAATTTTGTAATTTTTATTAGGAAGTAATAACTCTTATCATCAAACTGGCAGAGGGACCTATAATACACAATGCCATGAAATGATTTTCTCTCTTTCTGGCCTTTAATACTGCTCCTTTCTCAGGACGTTTAGCCCTTAGTTTCTGGATGCCATTCTAACAGGGTTGTTTTTGTTTTTGTTTTTGCGGGGGTGGGGGCAGTGACCATCCATTGCTTCTCTTTAGTCCCCTTGTTAGGTTGCTTGTATCTTTCCAACAAGTTACTTATACACTGAAATCTAGTTATGAATCTGCTCTACCAAGATAATACAGTGAGAACGTGTTTGCTCCTTCCTGTTAAAAAATAAAGCTAATGCTGCATATTAGTAACATTTCTTGCACAAGTATAGACACTGAAGTCCAAAATGTAGCTCTCAAACTGTACTTGTCCAATATGGTGGCCATTAGCCACATGTGGCTATTTAAATTTATATTTAAACTAATTAAAATTAAATAAACTTTAAAATTAGTTCCTCAGCAGCACTAACCATATTCTAAGTGCCTGAGGGCCACATGCAGCAATGCTCACTGTACGACACAGTGTGGATATGGATCACTTTGTTTGTCTGTTTGTTTATTTATTTTAGAGAGGGGAAGAGGGGAGAGAGAGAAACATTAATTTGTTGTTCCACTTACCTATGCATCCATTGGTTGACTCTTGTCTGTGCCCTCCCTGGGGATCACACCCACAGCCTTGGAGTATCGGACAGACTGTTTTAGAACCACTTTCCTGTTATTTTTTTCCTTAGAAATTCTGGTACTTTCATGTCTTTCTAAGCCCATTACCCTGATATAATGTGCTTCTGCATAGAATTTATCACTATTCAATCTTTTATCTATGTGTGTATTTACTTATATGGATGTGCACCTTCATTTCTATCACCCCTTTATCCCCAATGCCCAGAAGACTAAGTCCTGTGTACTAAGTCCTCAGGAACTTGTCACTGAATGAGTGAACGATGTGTGATTAAGAAAGATGATTTTTACCTCGGCTTTCTAAATGCAGAACCTGAATTCAGCATGATCTGGATTACTCTAGACTACAGGGAAGCTAGGGTTTCCCATCACAAGCCCTGCCCCCAGGTTCCGCTCCTCAGCCAACCCACAGGCGGTGCTTTCTAGGGGGCATAGCTCTCAAAGGGGTTCAACAAGAGTGAGGCAGGAGTGGGGAGTTGTTATCCCCCTTTAGAGCTGAGAACATAGTGATACAGAGATATTAATAAATTCACTAAATGGGCTGAAATCAAGAGGAAAGTGTCAATCTTTAAACCACCTCTAATAAATAAAACAAAAAGCAAAATATACCTCAATATTCTGAGATCCTAGATGGCCGGCTCCGTCTACATTTGCTTTTATATGCCCTGCCACGCCCCCTTCCGTGCTGGAAATGGGGAAGCACTCAGTGTTATCTGCTGTCTTGCCCCCACCCCCACCCAGGGCACTTTTACATGTCTTTGGGTGGATATGCATGACATCACACAGTAAAGGTGGCAGGCCTGAAGGGCAGGCACTTACCCATGACTGGGACATTAAACCACGTTATTAGCTGCTGGTGACATTCTAAACATCACAAGGTAAAGAATAATTACTTCCATTTTTACTCCTGCTAAAAGACATGAGTCTATACACACAAATCTATATACACAGAAAATGCTATGAGTCTAATAAGGGATCCCCAACAAAGTCCAATTACTTCAGCCTTATTGTTATTGAGAGCTAATGAACATGACAAAAGTAGTAAACAAATCTGAATGAACCCTTTTGACAGCTGCTGTTATAATGGACGATTGGACTGGCCTCCAGCAGAGATGCTGCAAGGGAGGTTAGAAATTTCACAGACAGGTTAAAATTCATTAAAGCAAAGACGACGATAATGCCAGTCCCTACATAAACTACCATTCCAAGGAGCAAAAGGGGTGATAAGAAGGAAGTAAAGAAAAACATTTGTGCTGCTCAAACAGAAAGTGTACAACCTTGCCGACAGGGATGCATATACGGCCCTTCCGAGGCTCAGCAACAAGGAATCTCAACTCCTTAGAGCAGAGTAAGTCTTTTTTTTTATCCTCCCCAGAGGACATGCTTATTGATTTAGAGAGAGGGGAAGGGAGGGAGAGAAAGGGAAAGAAACACTGATGTGAGAGTGAAACATCAATCGGCTGCCTCTTGCATGCGCCCCAACCTGGACCAAACCTACAATCTAGGCATGTGCTCTGATCAGGAATTGAACCTGCAACCTTTTGGTGTAAGGGATGACTCTCCAAGCCATTGAGCCACACTGGCCAGGGCAAGCAGAGTACGTCTTTAAAGATTTAGATAAGAGAGGAATAAATGGCATTTTGGTTCCAGAGAGAGCATGAGGGCAGCAAAACTCTCACTGTGTGTGTTTCTCAAACACTTATCTGCCTCCAGACTGTAAGGCTGCCATGTTGATGGAAGGCATGTGGATGCAGTCTCGCAAAAGTTGAGGATTTTACACCGAAGCCTAAGCAATATTGGTAATACAGAACAATTATTTACAGATAAAAGTACAAGTGACCTTAATATATCTCAAAGAAATGTATATACATTTGTAATTTCTAAGGCTGCTAACCTCTGTCTTTTAAGACTCATTTGCCATCAGATCCTCTAAATGAAAATTTAGTGTGTGAGTATGTGTACACACACACACAATAGATACATATTAATATTTATACCTACACACACTAATACCTTACATACATGTATGTATTCTTTAAACATAATGCTGAGGAAAGGGCAACATATGTGCATTTCAGTGCTCCCCACAAAGTGATGCACTTCAAATGAGTCACGTGAACTCACTTTGACAATGTCCATTCTATTGTGCAGATACTGAAACAAAAGTATAGTTGATGAGCATCTGGGGTAATGGAGCCAATAATTCTAGATAACATATTATAACATTTGCTATTTCTTAGAGTTAGAACATCATGCCTTTAAAAGGTAACTATTTATAGTTATATTTATATATTATACTGATGTATATATACACACACACACTATACACATAAGAGCCTTAGAGGCCGTCACAAGCTTGTTAGAGGGGGAAGAGGGCAGAAGATAGTAGGGCCCTTAGTCATACAGTTCTTCTGCATCTGGGTAATCAGGGAGTGCTTCACATAGGGGCAGAAGTACAACTAGACTTGGGGATGTTAAAAAAATTGACTGCCTATCAGCTACACTTTTCTTGCAGCTAATGGGAGATGGCTAGTATATCAAGGACCTTACTCCACTCTCCAAACACAGTGCTTTCCTCCTTGACTAACAGAATTTGAGCACTGCCAATACCAATGGCAGCTGTATGTTTTCCATCCTCTCCCTTTCCGAATGAGAGTTTTTCTTTCCCTTTGCCATTGTATGTTGGGAGCAGACAGGCAGTCTTTTTGCTTATAGGTCACTAGATTAGAAGCCTCATCTGGACCTGATCAAGACAGCTGCACAAAACCTTGAGATCCTGGGCTCTGAGTGGAATGCAGCAACTTAGCGGGGTCGGGGAGAGGCTATAAGTGGGTTCTACTTACAGCAAGAGAAGTATGCTTGGATAACGGGATAGCTACAGGGGCAGACTGTGACAAATAACATATTAGATTTCTCAATATCCACTTGAACTCCCCTCCTAGTGGGCAGAGGCTCAAAAAACAACATCTGGACTCCCTTGCAATTTGAGTTCAAAATGTGATTTCGGCTCTACCCACCACTTGTACTACAGAAGGCGAAGATCTGGAACTGAGTCATATGTGAACAAGCAAGATGTACAGTATCTGTTCTGAAGACTGAGACAAAGGTGACATATTCCCTAGTTGGCCACTGCAGTGGCAGCTTCCTGATTAGGGCTGAGGTGGCTGGTTTTGCAGCCAGCAGCTGCTGTGAGAGCTTCCTGATCGAGGCAGATGCAGCGGCCCCGCCGACAGTATGCCATATGACTTTGAGAGTTGTTCCTGGAAGCTTGGTCTACAGTCTGTTTCTTTGGCCCTCCAGTGACTCTGAACACTACCTAAAATCTTATAATAAATTGCTCTCCATTTAATCCACCTAGAGTGGATTATTTTTTCTGCAACTGACCTCTGATCACCACAGCCAGCCAATGAGCAAAGCACATCCAGCTCCAGCTCTCTCTTGCTTTACCCGGGAGCAGGCAGCCAGGCTCCCGGGTGACCCCCTCCCTAGATGACTCTAGTGGGAAGGGGCTACTTCCAGCAACTGGGCACACGTATGTCTGTTGCCCACGGAGACAGAAGAGGGAGTCAACAGCAAGTACATATATGAGAAGCGGTGGCAGTACTTTAATGTCTAAGGTCTTAGCCATAGTCATTAATATTTTCATTGGTCTAGATACAACAGAACAACTGGTTTGCCATTCTCTCTGAGACCTGTAAAATAAAAATGTTATTTGTGTTTCTAAAATTAGTTTTGGTTTTAGAGAAATAAAGCAGAGTGACTTTTGGAATAGGTTAAAATGCTTACAATTTAGGGTGCAATTTATAAACTCTATGGTTTCCCTCTCATCTGTAGTGCATATTATCTTGTTGTAAAAGGAAATGCAGTTTTTCTCTGTTCCAGCTGTGTTTTTATTGCAAACACCGAGGGAGTGGCCAACAGTATTTGGCTGCATTGTTTGGTAGGTTACAACTTGGACATTTTAGCTGTTGTTTAATGAGAGAACACTTGGCTTTGAGCCACCGGCCATAGGAACTGCTTATCCCACACAGCATTGGATCTGTTCTGCCGGTAAAGGACAGGGTGCACATCAAGGACATAAGAGCTGTTCTCAAAGGGCAAAGAATGACCTGCAGTGCCCACAATCATCCTTTCCCCTGCCTGTGCACAGGCCCTATCTCTCCCTTATCCACCAAACATGGACACAGCGACCTTGAGAGTAATTGGTCCCTTCTCTCCTCAAAATACCTACAACAGCAGCAATGGCCTGTCATTCCTGGAGACTCACACCAATGGGTTATAGTAATGGTCACATCTGCCACATGAAAGTGATGACACCCTACTTACCGATACCAGTGTATTCTTCATGCCCATTCAGGTATTTTTACAAAGGACTTTCCCAGGTGATTTACAGAGGAATGCCACTGAGTTTGCCTTGTTACATCATTACATCTGTTATAACTGCATCTTTTTTCTAATACACCTTGTATGTTAAAACCACTTTAGATTTATAGAATTATGTGCAGTGTACAGAGAATTCCTACATATCACACACCCAGTTTCCCCTATTACTAACATCTTCTACTAGCACGGGATATTTGTTGCAATTAACCAGCTGATACTGACACACTATTGTTAACTGAAGTCCATACTTAGTTTTGACCTAATGCCCTTTTTCTGTTCCAGGATCCCATCCAGGATACATGACATTTAGTAAGCATGTCCCCTTAGGTTCCTCTTGGCGGTGACAGTAGATTTGCCTTGTTTTCAATGACCCTGATATTTTTGAAGAGTACTTAATGTGCATCTTCTCAGAGTTGGCCTTTTTTTTTTTTGTTTAACTAACAGTAAGAATCAGAGAGAACCGTCTTTCAGAAAAAGGTATCAGTAGGATCATGAGTCTTTAAAACAAAATCCAACTATTCTGAGTTTTCAGAAAGACTGTGGCTTCATCTCAGTGTCCACCTGTGGTGGAGTGCTGGGTGTGCTGCCCAGTGGATACCCAGGAAGCCACTGAGGGGACTTCTGTGGTGAATTCGGTGTGGCAGCGCTTCCCCAATCTGCCTGGTGATTACATTCCAACGGAGATTTTGTAACACCGATTCCCAGGCCTTAGGCCAGGTGTAATGGATCAGAATCTCTAGTACTAGGGTCTAGAATTCTGTATTTTGTATCCCTTTAAAAAGAAAATAATATTGCTAATTTTGCTTTTAATATAGAAAATTATAAAGAAAACATGGCCCATGATGTCAGTATTATTAATATAAATAAAAGCATAAAAATAGAAAATTTAAAGAGTAACCAAAAGTCCAAAATGAAAAGGAATGCCTCTCCATAATTGATTAACAATTTTTTAGGAGCACTGATTGCTCTCCGTGTTTATTACTTTGGGATTTTGTTTGCTTTGGGATTTGTATTTTAAGAAGCTTCACAAGACACTCCAGTATAAAGAGACATTTGGAACCCAGTACTACAGAAGAAATTCCCAAGTCAGCCACGCAGAAGCAGAATGTCCCTTTTTCACTGCCGGTGTCCGTAATAACATCATAAAGCCCTGCTCCTCTCCTTCCTCCCCTGAACAAGTCAGCCATAAGTAAAGCCGTTATGGGGGGGCAGAGCAAGGAGAGAGCCCGTGACAGCGTGTGGGGAGTCAGAGCCCAAGTGGGGTGAGGAGGGCAACCCAACAGAGGACAGATCGAGGTGGGGAGCTGAAGGCCGTGGGGTGAGGAGGGCGTCCGTGTTGGGAGTGGCCTGAGGAGGTATGCTGGAGCCTGAGCAAGGAGAGGCGGGTGTGGGTGCCCATGTGGAGAGGTGGCCTGCAGCCCACGGGGATGGGGTGGGTGTCCATGAGGGTGGATGCCTCTGCAATGCAGTCAGAGCCTGGGTGGGGGCAGCCGTGTTTGGGAAAGGGTACACACAGTGGTGACAGGAGACTGGTCATGTATGCAGGAATTAGCCAGGTAAACATAGTAAGGGTAACAAGAGCCAAGTTTCTCACTGCTGGAGAAGGAAGCACGGAAAGGGGGAAAGACAGAAACAGCGATGGGTACCCTGCAATTAGAGGTGTCAGTGTGAACTCACGGAGTCACATATATGTATTTACCTATATTTATTTATATTACATTTACATATATTTATTTTATACAATATATAAAATGCATGTGTAGTATATACTTGTACATACATATATGTATGTATACATTCACATGTATAGGTCTACAAAGATTTACATATAGATGTACATGTACATGTGCCTATGTCCTATGAATGGGCCTGGGAACAGCAACACTCAATGGCAACAGACACACCTAGTGACCAGATCTTAACTTTAATACCATTTTCCACTAAAGAGAACCAGGGATCCTTAGAAAAATGACTGATTTCAGGCCTAGGGCAAGCAAAAGAACATGATGAGATTAGAACATCTTGTGCCAGAAATCAAGTAAGTGCTCAAAAAAATGATGAGGACATGTCTTAAGAACAGCAGTCAGATTAAAGGGACTTTTGTGAAATTAGGGACAGTTTGAACATCAAAATAAATAACGATAGCAACAAGTTATTCCCTGTTGAACAAAGTAGGAAACCAAGGTCTCATACTGAGAAAAATAAATAAATGAAAAAATTAAAAAAAAAAAAAAAAGCCACTGCACAGCGGAAAAGCCCAGAAGACAGCACTGTAATCAAGGGATCATTAGTGATGGGAGGAACTGGAACAGTGTCGTCACCTGATGGGATGCAATGAAAGGAAGGCACCATCGCTTCTGTGACATTCCTGCCTGCACTCATTACGCACCTTCGGCTAACAAACACTTGTCATGTCACCATTTCTGGGGGTCAGGAGTCTGAGAGCGGCTTAGCTGAGTGGTTCTAGTTCAAAGTCTCTCACAAGGTCAAAATTAAGCTGTCAGCCAGGGTGACAGCCAACTCAAGGTTTCACTGGGGATGAAGAACCCACTTCTGAGCTCCCTCAACACGGTTAGCAGGCCTCCGTTTCTTGCTGGCTATCGGCCAGACGCTTCAGTTCCTTGCCATCTGGGCCTACCTGCAGGGCTGCTCCCAGCATGAAGCATGCTTCCCCGAGAGCAAGCGACCCAAGAGATCGCTTTTATAACCTGATCATTTCTGTGATATGCTCATGGTCCAAAAATCCACTTGGATACAATGTGGGAGGACATCGCAAAGGGTGTGACTAACAGGAGATGGGGCTAGTCGGAAGGCTGGCTACCACACTGCCGACGATTCATAACCTGAAGGTCATCATGGGCCATTCTACAGAATAATGGGCCTGGATCTTCCGACGTGTCATGGTCATGAACATCAAGGAGGACTGGGGGAACTGTTCTAAAATGAAGGAGACTACAAATTAAATGCACAGTGAGGTGTCAGACTAGAGCTTCTGGGGGTTAAAGATAGAACTGAAACAACAGGCAAACACTTGAATGAGGTTTCAGTAGCTTCACTGGAGGAGTAGCTGGTAGCAATGTACTGATGTTAACTGTCTGATTTTACTGGGCTGGACTGTGACTTTGCAGGAGAACGCTCTTATTTACAGGTAATACCTGCTCAAATGTGAGGGATAGGACATGAGGTCTGCAACTTCCTCTCAAGTGGTTTGGGGGCAGAGGAATGTTCTTTGTTCTGTAATTACAACTTTTAGATAATTTTGAGATGGTTTCCAAGTTAAACATATATATAAGTTGTAAAGACCTATGAGAGAAATTTAAAATTGGCTAGGTTAAAGTAGAAAATCCAAAATCCATTAGGTAGAATTATATAACACTGCTGATTTTGTAGGTAAAAAATGTATGCATACTGGTAACTTCCTGTGGTTCAACCTAATACAGAAAATCTCAACAAACCAATGAACATCAAAGGTAATGAAATTATGGATTTCAATAAAAATGCAAAACAATTCTCTTTGCCCAGAACGCCCAGCATCTGCAGCCCCCTTTCCGTCAGCACAGAGAAGCTGCTGTCGTAACTCATACCTTAAAAACAATGTCTCAGTTTCATATTCCTCTTTACATACAGTCCTATTTCTTTGTGCTACTTAACAGCATTTTTTTTGAAAGAATGATTTCTATTCCCCATGTCCTCTTAACAACTTCCCATCTTGTCCTGAATTCACTCCAAATGGGATTGCAAAGTTACTGCCCATCAACATTTTCTCATGAAGGCCATCAACAACCTTCCTGTTGATTTTTCTGTATTCTATTTTTCTGTATTCTTTTCTGCCTCTGTAAAACCACACCTCTCTCGACTTTCTTAAAACCTTGTTGGCTTACTTCCTTGCCCCTTTCTTACAAGCCCTCCAGAACGCACCCACAGTCACCTGGTAGAGACAGGAGTCAGAGCCTCCCACCCTTTATTGGAAACCTCCTGTCTTCCCACGGGACAGAGTAACAGCTGAGCTCCTGCCTGTGCTTTACTCTGTCCACAGCACGTTCCTCGGGACCTCTCATTCAGCCTTCTGCTTGCTCCGCAAACACGCCAAGCTGTTCCCACCCTGGTCTTTTGTGCACCTTCTCTCTGCTCTTCCCCAGTCATCTCTGGCCAGACGCCTCCTTTTCATTTAGGTCTCAGTTTAAATGTTAACTCCTCAAGGAGACTTTCCCTCAAAGCCTGACCTAAAACAGATCATTCCTTCCCATCACCCTGGTCTGTGCTCCTCAGGGCATTTATCCTAATGTGAAAGTGTCATATTTATTAGTTCAATGTTTGTCTGCTTACTCTAGAACATAAATCCCCTGAGGCATCTTGTCAGGCCCGTTCTTTACCATTTCTCCAGTGTCTCACGTAGTGGGTACTTAATGAATATTTGGTGAATAAATGAATCACGTGCTTTTTGGTGCTAACGATCCCAACCATCAGATGTCCCACGGCTGTGATAATGATAATTACAGAATCTTAGAGATGACCTTCCTTCCAAATCCTCTTGTCCAACCTCAGATCGAATGAAGAAACTCTCCACCACACTGCTGATAGGTTATCCGGCCTTTGCTTTAAGTACTCTCAGCAATGGGAGAACTCATAACTTTTAGTTACTGGAATTGTCACGGCATTGTTGATAGCTCCGCCTATTGGAAAGATTCTTCTCTTCGGTGGCCCTGAATCTCCCTCCCTGTGTGTTCCACTTATTGGTCCCCACAGTAACTTAAAAAGGCCCTACTTCACCTATTGCTTGAGGGACTGATCACATGACTTCTAATTCTCTTTCCTGAGATAAATACTTCCGGCTATCTCAACACTTCATGTGACATGAAAAATTAACCAACACCTCACACGAGAAAAGTCTCCAAAATTTTAGCAGCTTAGTTTTAAAAAATAAAACCTTTCCAAGCATTTTATCTAAAAAATAAAGTGTAAGAGTGCCCTTGGGTATTCAGAGAACATGGTCTCATTTCTCTTGGCTGTGTTTCTGTTCTCCTAACGGCCTGCTTCTCCACATCACACTCCTCATACTGCGGTGACTGCAACAGTCATGGACGGCCAGGCCCACACGCATCTTTCCCAAAGACAGAGACTGGTCTTTTTCTGAATGTATTTGTGGGTTTATGTTCTCACTTTAAATAAATTTGAAATTTTAATAAGATGAGAGAGAACTCTCAGGATGTGACTGCTAGCTAATAAGCTTCATGGCAAGGGCTCTTTGCTGGAGGCATTGAACAGTTCACGCTACTAAGAAAGCAACAGTGTGGACCTTGACTTCCCCTGGGCTTTCAATGCGCACCCTGCAGGGAGAAGAGCGCCCGGCGCGGTCCAACAGGTGGCATTCTCGGGCAGGTCTGCATCCTTCCCCGTGACCTCCACAATAGAGTAAGCACTGTGTACATATTATTGAATGAAGGAGTACGTGGGGGAACAAAGGAACCAATGAACCAGAGGATGTCATAACCAGCGCTCTAGTCCAAGCCCTCATTTTACAGATGGGGAGCATGGGAAGGATAGGGAAGGGCCACAGCTCAACAATATCAGACGTGGGGCCAGACCCAGGGCTCCCAATTCTCAAGACTGGGGTTCTTTCCACAGATTCGTACTGCCTCTTTTGTTGGGCACCTTTGTAAATGAACTGCCAGTTGCTGGGTAAGGATTTTTTGTTTTGTTTTTCAATAGCTACAACATTGTGAATGACTTCTTCACACCCATGTCTCCCAAAACGATTCTTTTAAGCCAATCACAGCCCGTGGCCCTCAGCAGTGACAAGTTTAGGGACTGGCATGTGATCCAATCCTGGCCACTGAGGCACGAGAAGTCTGCTGGGCAGGGTCTGGGACTCCTTGCCCCTAAAGAGGAGACACAGGGAAAGTGTTCCTTTTCTCCCGTAGGCACAACCGTGTCTGACTGTGGTGCCTGGACTACCTGTAGCTACCCTGCTGGCAGTCTGAAGATGGGACAGAGATGAAGAGAAACTGGGCACTTAATGATTCCGTGAAGCTCTGGAATTAACCAACTCTGAGACCTGCCCTACGTGCAATCTTTCCATGAAGCCAAAACTGTCCATTGTCTTAGAGTTCATACCAGTTGAGTTAGACATTCTGTTATTTGGAGCAGAAAGTATCTTGAGAGGTTCAAACAATTTTTTGATAGAAACCTTTCAGAATAATAGCTGCTTCTTTAATTCCTTAAAAAAACATTAAAAATAAACATTTATTCAACCAGTCAAGAGCATCATTCTGCTGGCACAGACTATACAAGGTTGCACTGCAGTAATGCCTTGTTGCCTCAGCGTTGTGTCCTGACATAAATGGTCAAATATGCTAAGCCTTTTTAGCCTTAGGACACTTTATACTCTTAAAAACATTACTGAGGACCCTAGTATGCTTTGGTCTATATGGGGTTGTATCTACTGAAATTTACTGTGTCAGAAATTTACTGCAAAGAATAAAAAGGACTCAGGGGTGATTGCAAGAGGAAAGGGGGTGGGGGGAGGTGGAATAGGATAAAGGCAGGATAAATGGTGACAGAAGGAGACTTGACTTGGAGTGTTAAACACACAAGACAATATATAGATGTACACCTGAAACCTATATAATTTTATTAACCAATGTCAACCCACTAAATTCAATTAAAAATAAAATAACAAAATTTTTTAAAATATTTATTAACTCTTTTAAAAATAACAATAATAGCCCGGCTGGTGTAGCTCAGTGGATTGGGAGTGCCGGCCTGTGAACCAAAAGGTCGCTGGTTCGACTCCCAGTCAGAGCACATGCCTGGGTTGCAGGCCAGGTCCCCATTAGGGGTGCACAAGAGGCAACCACACATTGATGTTTCACTCCCTCACTTTCTCCCTCCCTTCCCCTCTAAAAATAAATAAATAAAACCTTAAAAATAACAATAATAAACCCAACAAATATTAACATAAATACTATATTTTAATGAAAAATAACATTTTCTAAAACAAAAGAAAATTAGTGAAAAAGATAGGAATATTTTACATGTTTGCAAATCTCTTCAATGCCTGATTTAATAGAAGACAACTGGCCCTGGCTGGTGTGACTCAGTTGGTTGGATTGAGGTCCCACATACCAAAAGGTTGCAGGTTTGATCCCCAGTTGGGGAGCCTATGATAGGCAACCAACCAGTTGATGTTTCTCTCTCACAATGATGTTTCTTCCTTTCTCTCTAAAAACAATGAAAAAATGTCCTCGAGTGAGAATAAAAAACAAAACAAAACAAAACCAAAAAAAAGAAAAAAACTGAATTCTCAAATCTTCTCTGAAACTGTCATGACATGTTTTGGTTGAAGTATATGAGTTAAATCTGATCTCACAGAGATATACAGTTGGAAAGGGAAGAAGTATATTAATACCCTTTCCAAATAATTATGGATATTTTTCTTTGATACTACACCAAAATCTGACATTTTTCTTTAAGGTTAGTTGTAATGTGGAATTTGAAACCATACTATGAATTTTTCATATGCTTTCATCTTTAACATTTAAAAAAATAGGTTTACTGATTTGAGAGAGAAAGAAAAGGGGGGAGGGAGGGAAAGAAGGAGAAAGGAGAGGGAGAGAGAGAGACACCAATGTGAGAGAGAAGTATCAATTAGTTGCCTCCCATATGTGTCCCACCTGGGGAGTAAACCCGCAACCCATATATGTGCCCTGGCCGGGAATCGAACCCCCAAACTTTTGTTGTATGGGATGACACTCCAACCAACTGATCCACACCAGCGAGGGCCATATGCTTTTATCTTAAAATCCACTGGTCTACTTTGCACTTGAGATGGGTTTTCTTACCCACAGATGATTTTCAAACAGCATGCATTTGTCAGTTGGATGATATTGATTCATGGACTTATGAAGAGCTTCCAAATAGTAACACATTTCATTATACAATATTTTAAAAAACCATATTTATCAAGATTGTTACCAATCTCATCAGAAAAATCCTCAAGTATTGTCTAAATTTCTGATTTTGGCTTTTATCATTGTTAAACAAAAACTCTCAACTGTCTCTCTTCAAGTAAAAGGCTCACTTTGTTCAGTTTTGAGAAAGTTTTTGCCAAACACTCAAGTCTGAAGAACCACAGCTTGTCCATCATCATTATTTCCACTGGTATTTGTGAAAAAGGTGGCGAGGTCAGCTCAGAACTTAGACAATCTTCCAAGTGCTTTTTCCTTGAGGCAGCCATCATATTCTGATATTCAATGAAAGTGTGTTATGTATATTTCCTGTTTTATCACAATGAGTACTAAAAAGACATGACAGAAATCTTTTATCAAGGGTTGATAGTTTTTCCTGTTCATCAAGGACTTAAGTGTAAGAGGCTGGCCGGCCTTCCACCCTCCTCTCCCTCTCTCCTGTAAGTCCGCAGCGCTGAAGAAAATGGCTGCCCCCATAAAGGGCCACAACCTCCAGGAGTTTACACACCACATTTTGAAATTCACTGCTCTTTCTGTATCTTTTTCTTCCTTTGGTGACAACCTGCTAGACGTCACTATTTGTTACCATCCATGCTCCTGCGGGAGGCTCCCCCACTCTTAGCTGCACCCAGTGGTAGTATGGGATGGGGAAATTCCGGCTGCCTGGCTCAGGATAACATGTCATTGGATTCAGTGTTTCAGACCCAAAGAAATGAATTTGAGTCCCAGCTTTATCACTTATTGGTTTTGTAACTCTGAATGAGCTGCGGACCTTCTCCAGGCCTTATTTTCTCAGAAAAATCAGAGGACTGAATCCAATGATCCCTAGGCATTTTCCAGCTCTCAGATTTCAAGGTCCTAATATACTCGAACACATGCTAAGACATTCTAAGAATGCCGTCTTGCCCCTCTCCACACAAGTCTGATTGTATCTTTGTATCTCTAGAAGCTATTATAGACAGGCTTTGGGAAAAGAGATGTATGTGAAAAATTCAGATGACTGCAACTGATTTTCTCATCATGAGACTGTTGAGAAATACCCAAGATTCCAGATTTAAAAAAAATTAAAGGCTAAAATGAAATTAAAAGTTTAAACTAGTAAACAATAAGTTCAATTTCATTATATCATCTACATGATCTACAAACAGACCAGTAACTGATTCTGTTACGGCATGAGAAAACCCAAGGAGAGTATTACCTACTGTGTTAAAACTGTTCAAAACAAGTAAAAGCAAAATCTTTGGGCTAGTAAGAATAATAATGAGTAGAAAACCGTGTGTGGGACAGAGTTATTGGTCTGCGAAACTTCAAATATTCTATTTAGAGTTCCCCAAAA
>VMDR010014125.1:0-23973 GCA_007922815.1 Macrotus californicus | reverse complement strand
GAGTGAGTATCATCTCTTATAGAATGAGGCCTTAACATCAGTAAAATGGGGCTAATAGAATATAATTATGTCAGGGAGCTTCTGTGAATATTAAAAAAGAAAGAGCATATGCAAAGCCCAGAATGCAGTGTCCAGTGCGTGCCGGGTGCTGTGGATTTGGTGGTTCTCTTCCCCTTTGCCTGTCTAGCTCTGCTACACTTCACAGTCCCCACTGTCTTTGCAACTGCACCAGTGACTTCAGGGTCCAGGAAAATGGCTTTAGAAGGCCAAAGATAACATTGTTTGAAAATAGCATTATAGAAAACACACACACAGCGGGACAGAAAACATATTACATTTTATTTATATAAGACAGCTGCCTCTGTTATGTCTCTATCAATCCCTCTCCCTCCCTCCTAGACCCAGCTGTATTATCAGGCAGGGACTGTGCCATTCCAGAGATTTTTTGAACTGTTACAAATTAGAATCCATGAGGGAAAGGCTCACTAGAGGACATCACAGGCGAGGTTATCATTTTTTCCTTTTGAAGTTGGGTCTCATATCTTTTTCTCATTACAATCATTACTTTGAAATATGATTTTTTTAAACAGTAATTTTCTAGAACAAAAGGGATAATACCATATTTCAAAAGCTTTACTGTGAAATTAAACCTTTGAACTACTGTGAAAGAAATTATTCCCTCAAGGCTGCAAGGCTTAAAGGTTATTAAAAATTTAATTTTAAAGAAGGCATCCAGGAAAAAAAAAGAGTATAAATGCTACTTAGAACTCAGATTGCCCAACTTAATAACTCCCATTGCTCCTTATTTTTAAATAATCTGGAAATGTGAACAAATGCACTCCATTTTTTTTGGTGGCGAATCAGTGTGTCAGCAGATGGCCGTGCTGCTCTTGAACACCGTCTGCTTTCCAATGGGAGCACATGCAGCACCATGGCTCCGCCCCGGTCTACTGCCTGCCCCACGTGAGGCACAGTGTCAACTGATCATGTACATGAGGGGTGTCCAACAAGTAGCCTGCAGGCCACATGTGGCCCAGGATGGCTATGAAAGTGGCCCAATACAAAATCATAAATTTAATTAAGACATTATGAGATTTTTTTTTGTGATTATGTGTCACAATGTATTTAATGTGTGGCCCAAGACAACTCTTCTTCTTCCAGTGTGGCCCAAAGATGCCAAAAGGTTGGAAACCCTTGATATAGGATATACTGGAGTCACAGGGACCCCTAACCCCAGATGCTTTTGTAATAAAGAGCCATTATCCAAACCACAGTATTTATGATCTATACCTAAAGGACTGCTATGATTGAAAGTTTCAGTTTTCTCATCTGTAAAATGAAGAATTTTCTCCATCCTGTGATATGACATGTGATTAACTTCCATTAAAAAGGCATTGTGCATCTTTTCATATGTCCATTGGCTGTCTGTATGTCCTCTTTGGAGAAGTGTCTAATTAGGTCCTTTGCCCATTTTTAATTGAATTGTTTGTAATTTTGGTGTTGAGTTTTATTTCTTTATAAATTTTGGATATTAACTCCTTATCAAATGTATTGGCAAGTATGTTCTCCCATTCTGTGGATTGTCTTTGTATTTTGTTGTTGGTTTCCTTTGCTGTGAAAAAACTTTTTAGTTTGATGTAATCCCATCTGTTTATATTTTCTTTAGTTTTCTTTGCCCGAAGAGCTATATCAGATAAAATATTGTTATGAGTAATCTCTGAGATTTCATTGCCTATGTTTTCTTTTAGGATTTTTATGATTTGGGGTCTACATTTAAGTCTTTAATCCATTTTGAATTTATTCTTGTCTGTGGTGTAAGAAGGTAGTCTAGTTTCATTTTTCTGAATGAATCTGTCTAGTTTTCCCAACACCACTTATTGAACAAACTATCTTTAGCCTATTGAATATGCAAATTGGTAAAACCACTATAGAAAACATAGAGTTACCTCAAAAAATTAAAAATGGAACTGCCTTTTGAGCCAACAATTCCATTTCTGGGAATATATGCGATGGAACCCTAAACACTAATTTGAAAGAACATAAGCACCCCTATGGTCATTGCAGCTTTATTTACAATTGCCAAGATGTGGAAGCAGCCCAAGTGTCCATCAGTAGATGAGTGGATAAAGCAACTATAGACATTTACACAATGGAATTCTACTCAGCTGTAAAAAAGAAGAGAATTTTGCCCTTTGCAACAGCATGGATGGACCCAGAGAACATTATGCTGAGTGAAATAGCCAATTAGAGAAAGACAAATGCCATATGATTTCACTCATATGTGGAATCTAACAAACAAACTGAACTAACAAGGAAAACAGAGACAGACCCATAGATAGAGAACAGACAGCTCTGGGGAGGGGGGGCAGTAGGGTGTTTAAGGATTGAACAAAAAGGGAAAATGACTCACATAGACAACAGTGTGATGATTGTGGGGCAAGAGGGTATAAGGGGGACTATGGGGAACCTATTCGTGTGTGATTTGGCCTGTGGCTCAGCTCTGGTTCTGAACGCAGTCCAGATGTGCATGGCGTGCAGGTAACACCCGTGAATAGTTTTCTCGTGGGGAATAGGACATGCATTGTTTCTAGGCTGCTTTAAAACTTGCTCTTGCAAAAAACTCCCTCACCTGGGATGGAGACAGCAGAGGTTTACTTTGATTTGGGCCAGACTTCCAAAGTACATGTGTAACTAGCTAAGCCACCTCTCCACTTTGTATTTTATCTTTGAAATGATTAGCAACACTCTTTCCTTTGCTATCTATAATAGTTGACCACCTAAAGCAAACCTATGCATAGTTAATGAGGACCATCCTGAATGTAATGGACCTGGAGTTTCAATAAAAGCCTGTCGAGGCTAGGGGTCGGGGCCCTCTCTCTCTCTGAGAGAGTGGCCAGGTTGGTCCTCTCTCTTACTGAGAGAGTTGCCAAGTTAGCACTCTCTTTCTCACTTAGAGAGTGGCTCAACATCCCTTTTTCTCCACCGGATTCCTTTGGTCCGTGTGAATTTGTTCGTCACTTATACAGGGATATAGGACAGGCATTCCACAATGACACGTGGTCCTGCCGGACTGGACTGCCACAGGGGACAAATGGTAATGGGAAAAAATACAATAAAAAATAAAGTTATACTGGAACACACACAACACACAAACAAACACCAGGCATAGTGACCCTACGTCCCTGACTTTCGTTGAGCCCAGGTTTTCTCATCGGTAAAATGAGGGCAATAACAGTGCTGAGCTCACCTACCTCATTAGATGTCACAGAAACTAAATTAAAATGTGCATATACAGTGCTGGAGACAGTGCCTGGCACGTAGTAAGCATAGTACGTTATTATTGTCATTACTGATTGTAATCCTGCAGTGTTTAGGTAAAGTAATGCATTCTTAAAGGACAAGGGTGAATAGTTAATTGCATCCTAGTAGGATAGCAAATCTGAGGTATGTTCATTACTTGTTTGTGATTTGGATCTGCTTGGGCGGTGACAGGGTGGGAGGGAAATGGTTAGGGAAAGCTTCCCCGAGGAGGTGCCTCAGGGAAAGCCATCTAAACACAGAGGAGTATTATTAATAAAGCCTGTTTCCCAGGAACACTGTGGAAGAACAAATTCATGCCACTGTGGTTCTCAATACTGACTGCAATTCAAAATCATCCATGAAGCTGCTGAAAAATATTGCCCCCTGGCCTCCCAAATCAAAATCTGCCAGTCTGGGGCCTAGGTATTGGCAATTTTGACAACCCAGGCATTTGATTTTGAAGCACCATCAGGACTGAGAGTCACTGAGATCATGCATATTGAAAGCACATTGGAAATGGTAAATTGCAATAAAAATGCTAGGTAGGGTTATTACGGTTTAATATTTAAGTACTTAAATACAATGATCTCAAGGCCCCTTCCAAGTACATTTTTTGTTGTCAAGTGTGTCCACACACCAGCGGCAGAAGTGGCAAACACAACCGTTAATGACAAGCACAACAGCTGGACTTACAAAAAGCTTTTGTCAAGTTGGGAAAACACTAGACCTTGTGCTCAAAGTAGAGGTCATGTCTCTCTTCTGTTTCTCATGGAACAACCCAGACTGGGACAGTGAGCCTCACAGAACTAATTAGGAGTCTGGTCTACTCTGAAAGAAGTAGATTTGTCTCCTCTGGACACGTTCACTTGCTGTAGACTTGTTGCAAAGTTTCTGACCTGGGAACATATGAACCTTAAACCTACTGGAACTGCACCCTCTTTCTGCTTGATTGTGTGCTCCTAGTGGGTCTCCCACTCACTGCTGTGTCCCTAGCACCTCGTACAGCTTTTCTCATAGATGGCAACACATACTTATTCAGTAAATGATCATTTGTTTATTATTGTTGAATTTTTCCTCCCCATAGGCTTACCTTGAATGCTATTTGTGTCTTTACCATTGTCTTTGGGGAAAGGGTTGCTTCTCAATATTCAGAGTTTTTAGCTTATTTGAAGGGATATTTATGAGGTCTAGTGATATTTTCCTGGTATGATTGCAAATAATTATTTTCAGAAAAAGGTGGACAAATAATTCAATTATCTATAGTAGGCTGGGCACTATTTCCATGTTTGCCCACCTGGGCTATCACCTGGAACTTCCACCACTCACATGAAGTTATTAAGACATCCTGTTCCTCTGTGGAAGTCCTGGGTGAGGTTCTCTTCTAATTTAGAGTCAGCAGAGCAAACCACTCGTTATATATATATTTTTTAATTGCAAAGACTATGCAATATGTATAACATGAAATTCCTTATTAGTGTGACTGTTGCTCTCCTAAATGCCTAGTATGTCAGTTAAAATAAATGTTCTCATTACCCTCAAGCATGCCAACGTATCAAATTATGATGAACCAAACAAGACTGTACCTAGAAATTGAGCTGCCATCATCACATTATATGGCTTTGCCAATTAATCTATAAATAACACATTTTTTAACACACTTCTGAGTCTGGAAAAACTAAACCACTTTGGAATGTTCTGAAATATAAAAAATATAGTTAAAAAAGTCTATTTAAAGAAAGTAAAAGAAAATGATTTGCTCTTCAGAGGAAATAAAAATTTATTTAGAGGCACAAGGGGTCAGATGATTACATAGACATTCAACAAATACTTATTTCACGTCTGATCTGTGCGTAAGGTATTCTTGGATGCAATAGGTGTTCTTGGATACTAAACAAGTCACTAGAAAATTTTCTTCTGTAGAAAATTATTTAGTAAATGTTTATTACTGCTATATGCATTATTCAGGATACTAACAAGGCAATACAGAGATGAATAAGAAAAATTACTGTGTTTATGGAGCTGATGGAGAAGTCAGATAGGCAAATATTTAGAGAAGAAATTGGGGAGGCAATCGGAGTGGTGTGCATGCGTGTACCGAGGCAGAAAAGTAATAATTAAAAAGATATCAGGACAGATACCAGAATAGGAAGCATTTATAAACTAGGAAATTTTCTGGTATCATTTTGAAGTTCAGAAATGACTAAAAAATGAAAATGACTGAGGGAGATAATAACTTGTATTTGCCTGAATTCATAGTTTTTGAGTTCTCTCCAACATACATTTAGAGGAAGCCCTTAAGATTGCATGTGGGGCTGGCAGAGAACACCAATGGCCATGCTGAGTCTCCGGTCAGTTGTGGACAACAACCCTTTTTGGTCCTTCGTCCTGCCCCATCTGACAGAGTTAAACACAGGGGGAAGTTAAAAGGACTCATCTTCTCTCGAAGGCACTTAAGGGAATAACTCTCGTGACTCAAGCATCCCCACCGAGGATTCCCACCTTTGTGTCCAGCAGCTATATAATCTATTTTTTCCAAGTACTTTTTTTTCCTCTCCCTAAACAGAGTTCTGGCAAATATGGTTCTCTCCATGAACTTTTGTTTTCAGTGATGTTTTAGTGCCTTGATACTATGATACTCTAATTTCTTTCCCATGCCCTGCTGGATTACCCATTAATGTGAACTTGCCAAAATCAAAAACTAAACAACAAACCAGTAAAATAGAAAAAGGGAATGACCAGTCTTGTAGTTTAGAAAGGTCATTGAATGAGTTTGTACTTACAAGTTGTATGGAATGATGTGAGGAATACAGTAAGTACCAATAAAGGTGAGCTATTATGGTAACAACCACAAGTGCCGACACATCACTGCTATGAAGTTAAAAAAGACACAGACCCACACTTTCCATCCCCAACCTGAAAGCACACAGGCAAGTTCTGTCTCCTCTGCTAATGTGACTCCACGAGAACAGAGAGCACATTTCCCTTATTGACTGATGTATGTCCAGTTCTCAGCATGGCTTCATAAAGATGCGTAGAGTAAACCACGAATAAGCTAACTTAATCCTCGTAACCCTGACGTTCTTTCCTGAGTTGTTACAGTGAACTAATGTCATTTTCCCTAGAATGAACCTGATACACCCATTCAACTCAAATTTTATATTGATTGAAAAGTATAGATTCTCATGATGAGTAGGAAATGAAAGAGAAACGTAATTAGGGGAGGAGAGAGAGAGAGGCATCTTCCAATTAATTAAGAAATGATGGAACTTCTGGCTCTCTTATTGTTTGAATGAAAACATTATTTCTCTTGTCATTCTGTGTTAGAGAGTCACAGGAAAGAGATAAAAATCATAGGCAGATCAGGAGGGGTCGTCACCAAATGGAGTCTGCAAGGGTAGACAGCAAGCACACCTGCATAGCCTGGTGGTGGAAGGAAAGGGGTGTGCATGGAGCGACAGCAGCGTTCCCCTGACTGAAAGCAGCTGTGGCTTTTTGCAAATCATGTAATTCACTTACATTTTAAAGGGAAAACAATAATAATAAATAATGAATGTCATCCCAGGACATTTTTTTGTTAAAAAGTAACTGATACATATAGTATCACATTTGAGTCTGCTTGTCCTCTATAAAACGGATTTATATATACAATCTCTCACATCTAGTGTCATACAAAGTACCCAACATGCTAGCACACAGTGAGGGCCCCCACACGTGGACATTTGTCATCGGCGTATCTTTATCGGCAACCCCTTACTTCAGGTCTCGGAGGTTAACCGCCTGTCACCGGCGAGGCAACGTCAGCGGGAAGAAATGCCCTGTCCTGCCCTGTCCCTTTCGTTTCTCAGCTAGACCCAGGGCTCTAAGCCAGGCTCTCAGTAAAAATGCTCCTTCTTACAACATAGATTTTTGTAACTTTCTTTTTCTCAGTTGCAGAGAATTTTTTTATTTGCCAGTTTTGATAATATACTCATTTTCTCATCTTGCAATACATATTTTTAGAGCTTGTCAGGCTTTAGGCTTTAATTAAAAATAAGTACCTTTGATGGTGAAATAGGAATCATCTTACCACGTATTTGTGGTAATGATTTCTGTTTGAACATCTTCAGATTCTCAAAACTAAAAGGCCCAGTGTTTGAAATGGGGTGTAGCGAGGTATATACATCCATCCATAGAGAAAGGGAAGAGATGGGGTCCGGGGGAGATGAATAGTAAAATACTTGAAGTGAAGGAACACTCCTGGAAGCTGAGTTTCTAGACAGCTCACTGTGGGAGAAGGGGCTCAAACAAGGGCATATTTGCAATAGTTACATTTGAAAGGGGCAACAGATGCCCCTCAGCCTGGACAGTGAAAGAACAAGACACAGTCCAAAGGAACTAATACTGTTGCAAAAGGAGGGCCCTATACATTCTGTTATTATTATTCAACACCAACAATGTGTCAGACATTGCTGTATTAGTACTTTTCATAGATTATTTTCTGTTTCATAATAAGGCATTATCATCCCTAGATTAGCATAGCCACGAAGAGCACAATCTCTGAAGATTCTACATTTTGGGGGGCACCCCACTTGTCCAGATGAGTACTGGTTGACTCTTTATGAAAACTGAGGTTTGCCTTTTTTTTTAATAAGAGACATTGAAAAGCATAGATATTTGGGAATGAACAATGTGACTCAAGCAGCATTTATTTTATTTTGTCCTGAGGGGCAGCTGATCGTATCAAATATTTGAGTTGTGCTTAAGCCTAGACTTTCCGAAACCTGGGACTTGGACACTCACAAAGTTCACCCCCATGAGAACAGGGAGAAGAGTGAGCAGACAGTCCCCTCAAATCTTTCCAGGTCAAATCTGGAAACCCATGAGATGATGATGTGTTCTGAGATCTCAGTACCAGCTTCCATAATAAACAAATACCCTGGTAGGTCCCAGAATGGGAAAAACCTTTCCTGCTTTGATACAGGTGAGCGGACTCTGCCGCAGGTACAGTTTTCCAGGGCTGAGTACCATCTCGGTCCCCAGTGCTGACAAGGAGGCCTTTGCGTTCTGACTGTTGTTTACTAGATGCCCCAAGGTTGAACAAGAGTTAAGGTGAGCGTGCAGGGGTGGTGCTTTTCATCTTTTCCAGTTTCCCCACCTCCTGCTCAACTCCCTTTGGCTGGGTACACACAGCAGGAAGACAGGCCCTTAGGGTTAGCCCAGAGCAGCTTTTGTCTCTAGCTTTCCTTACTGCAAAAGGGAGGGGAAGAAAAGATCTCCCAGGTACACGTGCTTCCAGGAGCACAGCTCCATAAACACCCAGGCTCCTGATAATAGTTCTGCAATAAATACCTGCTGAAGATGGATGTCGTTTCCCAGAAGAAAGTTTAAACTGCCCTGGAAAATTCAGATTGCTAATGAATGTTTTGGCCAAAGTTGCTGTTGAGTGGAATGGAACCCTGAAGCCACTGTCTCCTTAGTCTGAGATCATCTTTTTAAAATTATTTTTCTCTAGATCCAGCATCAGTAACAAAGATTTATCAAGTTTTTTTCTCCAAAAAATGCACATTGAGCTTCCAAAGAGATGCATTAACACTTTGCATGCAATGAACAATAGCTCTCAGATCTCCAAACTTGTGTCAGTGATGGTGTCACTTGAGCATAAACATATATGTATATTAATATAGGTGTTTAGACAGTCAACATTTGGTCATTGACAGTTTTAAATCAAGCATGATTTATTATTTGAGAAATTTTTATCAATTTATTATTAATCACTATTTACAGAGTACAAAAAATAAATTTTTCTTCATATTATAATATTGTCTATCTTTTCAAGAATTTTTCTTGCATGCCAGTTGTTAAAATATGTCATTTTTAAATGCCTTTCCCTTTGTTCTTTCTGCATTCTAATTCTGATTGTACTAGTTATTAACTCGGGAACCTTAGACAAGTTAATTCACTTACTTAAGGTTAAGTTTCCTAAAATTTTTAAACGAATGAAATGAGTAAATGTGTAAGACAATGCAATTTTCTTCTTTTTTTAAGATTGTATTTATTTACTTCTTAGGGAGAAGGGAAGGAAGGGGGAAAGAATGGGAGAGGAAGATGAGTGTGTGAGAGAAACATCAATTGGTTGCCCGTCGCACACCCTCAACTGGGGAACCTGGCCTGCAACCCAGGCATGTGCCCTGACTGGGAATCGAACCTGAGACCTTTTGGTTCACAGGCCGGCACTCAGTCCACTGAGCCACACCAGCCAGGGCCAATTTTCCTTTAATTCAACTGAATTCAACACACTTTTACTGAGCACCTACTTGACAAACAATCTATATGTTGTGTTATTCCTTCTTCTTAATCACCATGTGAATGAGGTATTATCCACTGTATTCTAGTCATACAAAGGAGAAAATTGGAGCTCAGAAGGTTAATAAACTTAAAAATTATGCACAATTAGTGAACGAGTATCAGACCTTGAACCCATGTGGGTGTGATTTCACACGTCCAGCTGCCTCCCCAAGCATGAGTCATTGTTGTTGTAGACTTTTTATTATTCATTTCAATATGGTCCTGCATTAGTAAAGTGCATCCCCTCTTACATTTCCTGTTTTGAGAAGCCAGTTTGTCATGGAATTAATGCCACACACTAAATGTCAAATAACAGCCAGAACAGGAAGAGGGGAGGGTAGAGGATGTTGAGAATATAGAAGAGAAAATGAAAAAGATAGAAGTAAAAATATAAGATGAGTAGTTTATCTGCCAGGGAAACCCATACCTAGAATATAAGTCCTAGTTGGGAACATTTTCATAATATGGTGTAGTATATAATCCAGCTTGTGTTTTCACTTCTTTTAATATTTTTTAAGTAGTTTTCCCTCCACCCACGCCCAGATTCTTCCCTTCCTGTACACCTCGGTAAACTAGCTTTTTCTCTGGAGCTGTGTGTTTTCGGCTCCCAAGCAACTACCCTCCAGCAGCATGAGTCATTGCCGTGCTCGGAATGTGGTCCTGTGGAAGGACTGCCAGTCAAGGGTTTTTAGATAAATTCCACAAGAAATAAGGTTCTATTGTTCACAATAATGACACACATGGTAATAGCACTCTATTCCTAGCATTCTGTTAGTTTCCAGGAATATGAAGACAGATCTTCTTCCTCTAAGGCACAAACATTCAAACATACATAACAGTGAAGGATGCTCAGGGCAAAAATAGAATTGCGCTGCAGACACATGAAAGGAGAGGAAACTACAAGGGGAGGTCAGAACAGGTTTACAGATGACATGGTGACAGACGTTCTGAAAGGGAGACTGAGGTTTTCCACGTGGACAAGCAGGACTTGGACGGGGTAAGTCAAGCCAACACTGTGAGTGAGGCGGGGTGGCACGGACAGATCTCAGCGTGTTTCCACCCACCATGAGACACAAGTGGGAAGACATCAAATTACTTTTTCTGAGGTTTATTCTAACTCTTAAATATCAAACAAAACAAAATAACAACCATAAAAAATGACTTTGAATTAGATGAAATGTATGCTTTATAAATTAAATATGAATAGATTCAGCAATTTCTTCCTCCAAGATTACCTGTTGGTTGACAATTCTACCACTCAGCTAGCCACTGAGGATTCAAGGGTGAGTAAAGCAGACACAGTCCCAGCACTCAGAACGCTTATTGTCTAAAGAAGAAACAAACATTAAATGGCAACAAAACAATTGGATGCATAACATGTGGCACCTGATATGAAGAGTAGTTAGATGATATCCAATACAATGAATGAAAAGGAGATGATTCAGCATAACATTTGCTAGTAGGAATGGTGAGCAAAGCCACGAAAAAAAAATTCAGGAATTTCTGAAAAAGAAATTCAGAAATTCAGGAAGCCCAGGAATGTACACATCAAAAATTAGAATAGGGGGTAAATGTAGACACTCTCAAGTGTTTCATTTCAAAAAGAGACAAGTGTCTGCTTTCATAGCAGGCTGTAGAGAAGTGTATAACAAACTGTATTTGATCCAAAGCATAAACAGGATTACCCATGTTGATGTTACTATTTGTGTTACATTAACTAAGTTGCTTCACTAAAATGACAAAGATCCAAATATTGACTGTGATATTCCTACTCATTTTCCTGTTTTACAGATGTGTCTGATATTTGTAATTTGCTTCTAAACAGTATATTTTACATCAACCAACAAAAGTATTCACAGAGCAGAACAGCCTGGATCTATAAATCACGCTGGGTATGGTAACAGGTGACAAAGAAAAGCAGCCCCCACTGGGAGTGCTATGCAGTGGTTGGAAGGGCTGGGCCGGAACGGCGGCCACTGTGTTCAATCCAGTTACTCGCTACATTTATTTGAGCAATTTATTTAATCTCCTCAAGCCTTAATTTGCTAACCTTTTGTTTTTTGGAGATACAAATATAACCTATTTTATACAGTTACTATGAAGATTAAATAATACAATACCTGTAGTATGTTCAGAATAATACCTGTCATGTAGTACATGCTCAGTAAATGTTAGCTAGTATACCTGATCTTTGCTAGTCTGACCACCCACCACACCTTTCTGTCCTCTGGTTAAACACTCATGGCCTCTTTCTTGAGAAACTACTCTCCTCCCACTGCAGTCCTGTAATCCGTGCAGAGCTCCCAAACAAAATGCCCATCCTCCAGACCATAGAGGTGGGCATGCAATCCAAGCCTGAGGATTCAGTGTTTCATCTCCCTGGTCAGTGATTGATTTGGGTTCATCCTGGAAACCTCACTGGCCAAACAGAATTCTTCCCTGGTGTTTTCATATGCCCAGTTGCAGGGAGTTTTCTCTCCTTTTGGAATGTGGTGATACGGCTACGCGGCTCTAGGGACCATGTCTGTCATCACATGGGGGAGCCTGAGTACAGGAAGCCAGCTCTCTAACAGAAGTGCAGGTGAGAGATGCAGAGAGGGTGAATCTGGTGGGAAACAGTGTAAACCCTCTCTCTCTTAGAGAGCCCCAAAGCCGCCCTGGCTTCTGCAGCCCTTCCCTCGCCTGTGGCGGCACATCTAGTGTTCTGCCAGCGAATCCCTCTGTGCTGCCTAAGTTAGTTGCATTGGGTTTCTCTTACTTGCAGTTGAAAGTATTCTGACTACTTCTGTTGTTATTATGGCCACTGGTGAGTGGCCACTAAGCACAAATTACTGTACGATTGTAAAGGATGTTATAAAGTAGATATATTCAGAACTGAACAAAATACAGGGTCAGAATCTATTGGAAGAGATGGTGTAGAAGAAATAGTCAAGCCTTTCAAGTGAGCTTCACTTAAATAAAATTCCACCTTTTAAAAAAATTGTGTTTAATTGATTATGCTATTATAGTTGTTCTGATTTTTCCCTTCCACCCAGCACCCCGCACACCCTTAGGCAATCCCCACACCATTGTTCATGTCCATGGGTCATGAATATAAGTTCTTTGGCTACTCCATTCCCTGTACTGTATGTCCTCATGGCTATTATGTAACTACCTATTTGTACTGCTTAATCCCCTCACCTCTTCACCCATGCCCCCACACTCCCTCCCATCAGGCAACCGTCAAAACGCTCTCCCTATTCATGATTCTGTCTCTGTCCTATCGTTTGCTTGTGTGCTTAGTTTGTTTTTTACATTCGGTTTTTGATAGATAACCACTTTATCATTCATAGTTTTGATCTTCTTTTTCTTAAATGAGTCCTCTTAACATTATCCCTGATTACTGCATGGCCTTGGGAAGGGCCCTTTATTTCTCTGAGATGAATTTCCTCTGTATGTAAAGAAAATAAGTACTCTCTTGTGATAGGACATTATTATAAGTATTAGCATAAACATTTCATATTCTTATACCTTCTCAAACTCTAAAGAATCTACGTTCTTTGATGGTATAATCATTCCTTCACAAGACACAACATATTAATGTAACCAAGCTGCATTATGAAAAATATCAAGTTAATTCAAAAGGCCATGTACTACATTCTTATATACTGTTATTTCAAAAGTTTCTAGAGAAAATTCTATTTCATTTTTTAAAAAGATTTATTTATTTATTTTCAGAGAGAGGGAAAGGGAAGGAGACAGAGAGGGAGAGAAACATCAATGTGTGGTGGATTCTCACACATCCCCTACTGGGGACCTGGCCCACAACCCAGGCCTGTGCCCTGACTGGGAATTGAACTTTCGACCCTTTGGTTCACAGGTCTGTGCTCAATCCACGGAGCTACACCAGCCAGGGCCCAGTATGATTTTTCATATTTTAAAAGTTTCTTTTAAGTATTCTTTCCATGAATAGAATGGGATTTAAATATATGTAAACACTCTTAGAAAAAATGCAATAATTATCTTGGCACGCTTTAATTATTGACTGACTATATTGACTTTTCTGTTAATGAGTAACACCCAATGAGTCATTTCTAAGCCAATTTTTTAAATGTGTTCCAACAACATTTTCTTATGTATTTTAATATCCTTAATAAAATTGTTTGCAGAGCCAATCATCAAAAGAGCGAGGTTTGGACCAGAGTCGCTGCAGCCCTGCCTCCTTTGGAATGCTTATCTTTCTTGATAATCAAGGGTATTATTTCCCATAGACAACCTCATGCTTTTAAGACATATTAGAAACTGTCTTTAACAATCATTTTCCATTACCAAGGGAGTTGGAGATAATGGAATGTGTAGTCACTTTCAATTTGTATCACATTTTCTGAAGCATTTATACCACCAACGTTTTATCAGCTTGTCACTAGAACAAATGAAGTTGCAAATTGCTGCCACTTTTTTTCATGAATTCTTTGAAACTGTTTATTTTTAACATGACTTCTTTCCTATTTTACTTCTACAGTGTAGCAGGTCTGATTTTCAACTTTCAGGGTCCTTATTACTTAGCATGGCATCCAGGCACCACAATTTCCCGGGGCCTTGAAGGTTTTGAGAGAAAGGATTCAGTCATATAGGGCATGTTAGAGCTGAATGCAGATTGAGGCAATAAGCATGCAGCGATTTGATGAACTACCTTTAGGCAGGAGTGGAGAATTTCTGACACATCAGGAAAGCCATTATGCTCCTGTTATGTTCAATAGCCCAGTTGGCCGAAAAGGTTACGGGTGATGTATGTTTTCATTATCTCCTACGGGCTTGATGCCTCACAAGACCCCAGATGGCTTATTCCGGCTGCTGTTCTCTTCATTTGCACTGTAGCAAGGTCCGTCAGATCAAGCCAATATATTTACGAGGGTCAGCTTGCTTTGAGGAATATTGTTCTGTGATCTCTGTAATATTCTGCCTGAAAATCCGCAAGAAGTTACCACCTGGGGAGTCGCTGAAAGCACTTCTGAAATGCATTTTGATTTCCTGGGTCTCAGCTGTCCCTGTGAAAGCAAAAACAGCAGCAAACCGGCATCAACATTAGTTATCACTTACTGAACAGATACTATGTCCCAGGCAGCTCTGCACTGACTGTTGCATGTTATCTTCACTGCATCCCAGCAAGAATCGTATCATGGTTTCTATTTCTTTTTAATAAAAAATCCAAGGTGACACCAAGTGATTAAATAACTTCCAATATCAGATTTCTAGCAAGTGTTAGAGACAGCATTCAAACTCAGGGCTGCCTGACTCCAGGAAGTTCCTAACAATTGCAAATCATCTTTAGTATAACTTGTACAGAAACTCAGTCTATTTGGAGAGAAAAATGTATGTGTTGGATATGTATCATACAATACTATTTTAATAAAAAACACATGTTTAAAGCATATGGGAAGTAATGTGTACTAAGACCTACTTATCTTTTCCCTTATTTTTAGGGAAAGTAATTAAATCTACAAAGAAGGGGTCAGAAAGTCTTTATAGAAGTGAATTTATCAGTGGAAACACAATGTTACAAGAAGTGGGACTGCCCTGTAATCACAGGCTGAGAGTGAGCCTTGAATGTACATGATGTGCTGGGAAACAGTAACAAAGTAAAGGGTGGCCGAAGAATTGAAACACCCCAATGTCTACACCCGTGGTAAAAAATAAATGTGTGGAGGGAGCCCCAGACTGCTGCTTCAATAGTAGGACGAAACAGGGGAGAGTAAGGAAAACTTTCATGTTTTATTTTTTAAAAAATGAAGACTGTGATAATGTAGTGAATTTATGAGAGACCTTTATGGAAACAAAATACAGGAGAGAAAATTGTTGAAGAAATGATACAAGAATATTTCCTAGGGCTAAAGGAAACAAGCTTCCTAGCGAAAGAACCCAAGAAGTGCCAGGCACAGTGACATAAACTCACAGCCACGTGGACAGCCACCGCCCTTGTGAGCAACCACGTGGCAATACCCGTAGATGAAGATGCAGATGGCCTGCAGTCGCAGTGTAATACCCAATACCTGAGGTCCTGCTAAACAGATTCTCACTCACTCACTCACTAGGTCTGGGCCTGGGGCTGAGAGTGCGTGTCTAACAGGCTCCCAGGGGATGATGCCCTTGGAGGGGCGATGCTCTAGGGAAGTGGTCGTCACCACTGGTTGCTCGCTGGAATCCCGTGGGCGGCTATACAAGCAACCTCTCCTACTGGACTGACCCCCAGAGGTTCTGGTTTAATCAGCTTGGGACCCAGCCTTGACATCGGGATCTTTAAAGCTCCCACAAAGCTCCAGTGTGCTGGCAGAACCAAGCACCATTTCCCTGTAGAAGCTTTTCTATATGGACTCCAGGAGATATGCACAGAATATTTGTGGCAATACCTTTTTATTAGCTAAGAAATGCAAACAGCCTAAATACTATACATAGAAGAATAGATACATAATTGTGACACAGCAAACAGTGGGCTATCAAGCAGTGATAAAAATAAAGGGCCACACTCAGCAAAGATGACTCGCAAGCAACGCTGAGCAAAGAAACAGATGGCAGAAAGATGAATACATCGTGCTGCTGTCTATAAATATTTTAAACGTTCCCAATGTTACATGTTAACATATATTTTATGCAGTGAAAGAGTAAAGAAATGCACAGGAAGGATAAACAGCAGAAGAAGACATGCTGTTAAGGAAGGGCTTCAACTTTATTAGCAATGTTTTGGTCATCTAGTGACAGATAGATGGGTTTATTATATATATATATATATATATAAAATAATATTTTACTATATATTATACATGGGTGGGCAAAAGTTGGAACACATCCTCTAGTAGCTACCTGGGAAAGAGTGTGTGGGAGATCTTTTTTGTTTTTTTAAAGACCAAGCACATCTGAAAATGTCTTCATTCTACTGTCCCTGAGATCTGCCTGGATATAACTCTAGATTAGAAACCACCCCGTGTCAGATTTCAGAAGATGCGGCCTCACCGTAAATACATCACGGAGATGTATCATGGCGCTGTCTGGGTAGAGATTTCTAAACACTCACAACTGTGAACCTCCTTTTGACCACTCCTATACTTACTGTATTTGTATTATTTTTGTGTCTGAAGTCGTTGAGAATAAAAAATGTAAGGAATTTTTGAAAGAGTGTGAAGATTGCTACCTGTCTCACCACCTGGCGTTATTGCGACATTGAAACAAGCATCACCGAGAGGAAAGCAGCTGTGAGGGTAAGCGACTTGGCTTCCTTGGTCCTGATTATCTTCTGTTGCCTTGAAATTGCATTGAAACATATTTAAAAAGGAAAATTAGTTCAACGGAACCAGCTGTACTCATTTTAATACAGTTTCTTATTTACTAACTTCTTTGTGTGCGATCATTCAGCAAACATCCCCCAGAGAGTGAAGGGAGACCCTGGGACCTGGCGCAGTTTATTTGTGTAAAAGCCTCTCAGACCTTAAGTACTGAAGTCAGTTTTGCAGAGGTTCCAATGTGAACATCATGGTAATAAGTCGTTGGAACGCCTGAAGACTAATCCAACACTAAGTTTGGTCATCTAAAAAAGCAAGTATTCCTTCACCTCCAGTGACCCCATGTCCTATGTGTAAAAAGGCGGGGCTAATGCACTAGGACTTCATCCCATTTATTTGTCTCAGAACGCTGTGCATTTGTTTTAGAATGAGTATTGATTGCTCTTTCATTACATAGGCTAGTCTGTGCTTCATCAAACCCCTCTTGGCCTTGAACACACTCTAGAAATAGGGATTCTTTAGAAGTGCTGCTAAGAATGTTCTACTAAACATTACGCTTTGTGAATCTTTGGGGAGGCCGAGGAGCTGGTGTAACACTGGAAGAATTTCTGTACCCGGAAGTACAAAGCTGGGCAAACGAGGACACAGCCGGGACGTATCTGAGGCTGCCCTTTCAAGGGCTGTGCTACATGGTGCTGATCAGTTTCTTTTAATTTGGTGACACAGCAATACATAATTGCTCCTTTGAATTTTTAACTCCTTTATTGACAACTAATTGACATACAGTAAACTGAACACATTTAAAGTGTACACTTTGATAGTTTTGACATATGTACAATATCTACTGATGAAACCATCACTGCAATCATAATGAGCACATCTATCACCCCAAAAGTTCCCTGCAGCCCCCTTATCAAGTCTTCTTCCTGTCCCAAGGTGCCCCTCCTCCCAGCTCCTGATATGCTTTCTGTCATTAATTTGTGTTTTCTGTACTTTTATGTACATGGAATTGTACAGCATGTTGTCTGGCTTTTTTAAGTCAGTATAATTACTTGTGGGTTCACCTGTATTGTAGTGCACGTCAGCAGCTTACTCCTTGTGATGCCTGTCATAGTTACTGGCATTGTTCATTTATCCATTCTCCTGTTGATAAGCATAGCTCCCTTGAACATAATTTACCTTTTATGACCTTTTGTCTCTTTTATTAATAGATAATATGTGAGGAAGTATTTCAGAAACTAAGTTCTCCACTGTCTTTTACTCATAGAAAGGAAAGCAGTTCCTTCAAATGCACAGGGGTAAAATTAGGATATTTATAACAATAATAATAATCTGCTGATGATATGCAAAGCACCAGATGAAGTTTGTTGTTTTGTAAGCTGGATGTAGCATCATTAATAAAGTGGCCTGGATTTGACCCCCCCATCCGGTTTTATATTTAATTATTTTATAAAACAATTCATGGGTTATGAAGATGTGACTAAAAACTACTATGTCTAAATTTAAATCATTAATGTAATAAATACATTTTGAAGGACTGCCATATGTCAGGCACAGGACTAAGGATGAGGAATTCAAAAGTGACAAAAGAAATATCCTGTTCTTTTATATCCCAAAGTGGATTTATCATAAGTCTAATATGAAGTTTAAGCATATACACAGGACTTTCCAAAGCCCTGGCTTTGGCAATATGTTTTCATGGTCATATATTTTGTAGAATTTGCAAAATTAATACATTTTAAAGACATTTCATTAAAATCTGTGTCTCTTTATACTCCAGCTTTTTTATCATTCACTTTTTCCCAAGAAGAGTGACATTGGAGATGCCAGGGGCATTTGGGAGATCCAGCTAAGACAAATTAATGTTGAGGATATAGATAGTTAGATAGGTAGATAGATAGATAGATAGATAGATAGATAGATGATAGATATTGGATGGATGGGTGGACAGACATACATACATATACACATCCATGCATACAGTTTGGATTTGATAGGAAAGAAGTATGTGGCTCAGTCACTTCTGTGTGTATTAACTAAGGACTGTCACCAGGTGGGAAATGATATCTAGAAACCCTGCTGCCCACTGTGCCAAGTCACTGGGTTTCATGATCAGAAGCTGCATGTCCACAAACTGTTACACAATATAAATATGCCCACTGGCCCTGGACATTGGACGGGTGTAGATGGAGGAAGAAAAACTAGGTTGCAAGTGGTCAGACCCAGAAGTCTTTCTATAGAAAAGCATGTGGAGGCATGTTAGGCTATTAACTAGTAAAACTATAATTTTTCTGAGTATGAAATGTTTGTAATATGTGTCCAATTTTCAAATTTTCCAATGTAAAATTTCAAATTTTCTCATATGATGTGATTTATTATTTTCATTCTAGATACTCACATGTGTATTTAATTTGCTATTTGGGATTTTGAATTATTTTTTTTAAAGAGCCCTCCTCCCACAATGAATACATACTGAGTCTTCGCAAAGCTGGGGTCCAGTGCTGTTCACATGTTTCAGTTAAGTGGGGAAGATTGGTCAGTAAACATACAATTAAAATACAAGATTATAAAGGCTAAATAGAAGAATCTCAAGGAGTGCATAGAATAAGAATTTAATTTTTACTTGGGAGGACGGAAAAGACTTCTCGGAGAACCTGGTTTTAAAGTTGAGATGTGGTGATAAGTATGAGTTGGCCAAGCAAAGAGGTATATGTGTGTGTGAGGGATTAGGGGAGAAAAAGGCGAGGGTATTGAAGGATAGGCTGGCTTTGGACACACAGAGTTTTAACACAGGGGCGTGTGTGGTACGAGATCAGATATGCATGCATTTTACAGTTATTCCAGAGGGGCATGAGTGAGGAAATGCCAGGACTTTAGACAGAGAGACTACTTGCTGATGCGTTGTTTTTCTCTAAGGCAGAGTGCGTTCTCCAGCAGCAGTTTCCAAGGAGCAGTTTTAGAATGCAGGGGCACTTTGGGAAGGAAGGCTCCTCGCTGTGGTGGGCGGAGTCTGGGATTCCACTCTAAATGACCACACAAACTCGGCCACTTATAGCTCTTTCCACATCCAGCCATTGCTAACATCATCAATGGTGGTTACACTGAGTCAGAAATCCCAGGCTGATGTGTGCATTTCCTACTATTTTATTTGCTTGTGTATTGGATAAGTCATTTCTATTCTTTAAGCCTCAGTTTCTTTACCTTTTACAGTGGGAATAAAAATTCCTACTTTATAGGCTTTCTAGGACACTTTGAGAACAAGAGGATCTAATAAAATAATCTGGGATATAATCCCAGCACCATTTAATAAACAATCTATTTCTTCAAAAAAATATTTGGGGTAGAAGTACCCAGAATAAAGTAGCCATTCAGTAAGTTTCAAGTGAACATGCATTTACAGTTTCTACCATTTTATAATGAGGTACTATCTATAGTTCCTTTCTGGTATTCTTGATGAGGTAATCTTTGAAGAATGGCTCTCAGAGGATTTTTCCACTTAGATGTGGAATCTCTCTCACTTAATTCATTTAATAAAATTTGAATAATGCTTGGAATTCCATTAAGAGAGTAATCTTAATGGGTCATCGAATGCTTATTTTATATCCCTTATGAGAATACTCCAGTATTATTCAAAGATGCTCCACCTCTTTTAAAAAATATTGGGACCATAACTTCTGCAAAATGCTACTAAGTGTAGCATCATCCTGGATGCAATTTTGAGAAATTAATTGTATGTGAATGTTCTATGTCACCTGCTCTTCATATGCCTAAAGTGATTTCTCAAGTTGTCCAATTTTACTTTATTTTTAAAGGTACAGCAATGGTATGCACAGATTTTGTACTACAGATTGCGGACGTGGTTTGGGATAATATCGATCTCACTACTTTCTACTCCTTTTGATAGTCTTGCTTTAAACATTACTGCTTCAGTGCTTACTTCCCTGGCCATAATGGCAGGTCACCCGCTTCTTATTTTATTTTTTTTTAATATTCCCTTAGTTTCCTGTGTCTTTTCACTTGTTTCTATTGTTCTGTTTGTGTTACCTGTTGAACATATCTCTCTCTCTCTAATATTATCAGCTCTGAGGGCACAGGGACTGAATCTGGCCTATTAGATGCTCTATCCCCTTCACTTCTGGTAGTTGCTGGCATATGACAGGCATCAAATAAATACTTATTAACAATGAATGAATTAATAATTGTATGAATGAACATTTAATTAGGAATCAAGGTCACAACCTGAAGGAATAGTCATAGACATTTTAGGATCCATATAGAAATAGGTAGTTTTTCAAATTTTAAAACTGAGGAAATTTGGGGAGATGCTTCAATAAAGGGAATTACAGAGAAATGAATACAAAAACAATACTGTTTTTTTAAGGCTTGTGCTATCTTAAATGTACCATGTATAACCAGGTTTGGTCATAAAATTTTAGCATTTGGTTTAATGAATTGAAAGCCAAGTTTATGCAGGCAAACATTTATCAATTTAATTTACTTTGAGATATTCTTCATCTGTGATACAAAATCAGCCCTGAACTGCTGACCTTTAAAAAAAGCAACATTCTTATTTGTTAGATGATGGAGGAAATTTGAGATAAGAAAAAAATCATCCATGGTACCATAAGAAAGATAAGATTATTAGGGTGACTGGCCGGGTATCCTTCAGTGACAGACACACAAAGGGACAATAGAAGCAAATTGACATTATTGAGCCTTTATCAGGAGCCAGTCCCAGAGCTGGACACTCTCCATGGGTTATCTCATTTAATCTCCATAAAAGTACTTTGGAGTTGATATTATTATTCTCATTTTCAAATGAAATACCAAAAAGGCAACTAACTTTTCAAGAGTATTCTTAGTTAAGAAAACGGGGGTGGAATTGTAACTAGGCTTTTTCCGTCCCAATGCCCATGCCAGTGGCCTCACCACAGCAAAGATAGCTCTTATTTTTTAAACAAAAGCTTAGCAACAGCCATATCCTGGAGTCTTTTCCCTTTTATTAAAAAAAAGAAGAAGAAGAAAACAAAAGGTCTTCAAAGGCAAAAGGTATCTTATTATCATCTCCATTCTTTCAGGACCTGGACCAATATATTGTATAACATGACCCATGCATGTAAAATTCACCTTTCCAGGAGCTACCTTTTAAAAGCATAGAAATAGGTAAAATTAATTCTAATAATATTTTAACTCAAGAAACATATCCACAATATTATCATTTCAACATATAAACAATACAAAAATATTTTTAAAATAATTTTATTATTTTTTAGAGAGGGAAAGGGAGGGAGAAAGAGAGGGAGAGATACATTGTGTGTGGTTGCCTCTCCCGCACCCCCCACTGGGGACCTGGCCCACAACCCAGGCATGTGCCCTGACTGGGAATCGAACTGGTGACACTTTGGTTTGCAGGCTGCCACTCAATCCACTGAGCCACACCAGCCAGGGCACTTTACAAAATTATTAATGTACACTTTTTATACTGAACTTTCAGAATCTGATGTGCATTTTATACTCGCAGTGTATCTGGTCTAGTTACATTTGAAGTGCTCAGTAGCCATAGGTGCTCTGGAAACCGCCTTTTTTTTTAGTCTAGAATATTACATTTATTTGAATTCAAATACTTTTTTCTTATTACTTTATTGTTGTTCATTTACAGTTGTCTGCCTTCCCCTCCACTCCCCCCCACACCCCAGCCAATCCCACCTCCCTCCCTTGCTCCCACCCTCCCCCTTGGTTATGGAAACTGCCTTCTTGAACAGGAGAGATCTGGAGAGTTCTAGTCAAGACTAGAGATAAACTGTCTCAGGCAGGGAAATCTTGGCCTTATTTATTAGAAGTATCAATATGCTTCCTGTCATTTCGCCATACAGCTGACCTTCTTCCCCTTAACTCAGGGCTGCGTGGGGGTCAATGACGTCTATGTAAGAGTCAGGTTTCCATAAACCTCTGCATTGACACTTCCTAGCGATGAGTCCTTGAACAGGTTATTTAACATCTCTGAGCCTCAGCTTTCTAGTTTACAAAATGAGGAGAATGAGACCTAGCTCACAAGTTAGATATAAATCTCCTGCCACATGGCACATGCTTCATAAATAGAAGTGAATTTCATTTATATGTGTGTTCACATTAGTAGAGGTTGAGTGGAAGTATTCTTGACACAGAAATCCTATATAATTTCATCTTCCACATACGACCCTTCCAAATAGAACAATTTTACTACTTTATATTTTATCATGAACACACTAATTTTCTACTGTTAAGTTGCTATTCATTATATCTTGCTTGATTTACATGCATGTACTTCCTTATGTTTACCTATTCAAATCCAAGATCTTAAAATGTTACTTCATCTCCAAGGCCTTTTCAGACTTCTTTCAAATTTATGAATGTTGTATAATCACTCGTGACTGTGGGCCATGTTTTCCTCCATGAGACAGTAACTATGAAGGACTAGCGTGCATCTTAATATTCAACATAGTGCCTTAATATAAGTTATTTGGAAAACATGCTCTCAATACTAATTTGTTGAAATAAATTAAGCCATCGACAGTTACTGAATTTTGTTCAAATAAATTAAGCCATAGACAATCACTGAATTTTGTTCGTTCTAATTTTGTCTAACCTGCTGCTTCATACATTATGCATTGAGACCCTCTAAACAATTCTTTGCACCAATTTAAACTGCATCCATTTAGGAAGGACACTTCAATCCTTCTCACAATGGTTTGACCTACAGGTCGGTTCAGGTTATGTGCATCACCACCTCCACTTGTAAAGCAATATTCATTTGTAGACATACTTCAATATTTTATTCACTTTGTCTTTACTACTTTACACAAATGGGTGAAGCAATTAAATATAAAATTGATGAGATTGGTAAGAAGAAGTATATGTTTCATAAGCTCAAGACAATTAAGGCAAGATGGAGATCCTTGCCTCAGCTTTAGCCACTGTCAGACATTGTCCTTCAGCCCGATCGACTGTGTGTCCAGTTATGTAGGAAAAAAGATATAGTTAAAGTGCAAAATGCTAGAAATATACCATTAACGATGTGCCTGAAGGATGAACTGCCATTAGGTATTTTATAATTAAT